>CAWUHX010000475.1:0-68725 GCA_963922205.1 Romanomermis culicivorax
CTTTATCTTTTATCTTTATCTTTTATCTTTTGATCTTTTATTATTATCTTTTGTCTTTTATCTTTATTTTTTAACTTTTTATTTTGCAAATTATCTATATCTTCTTGATCTTCCTATCCTCATCTTTATCTATTTAAAAGATAAATTTGCGTTTCTATCTATATCTTGATCTATCATGCTAAAATCTCTTATCTTTTTGACACAAAACACACTCTGCTGACCTGATTCTAACTAGTATTCAAGTTACTCGATTTGATGGAACGACTGTTTTTGGACCTTCTCGGAAGATTTTTTTATTTTTTTTATTTGTGTGTTCGGGTGCACGATCGTGACAGGTGACATTTCACCCCATATACATGTCGCAACATGTATGTCGAGTGAAATACCGCCGTAGGGATCGGGCTTTAGGTTAGTCGGCCTTCTGTCATACCACAAAAAATTCAGACTTTAATCGCGATTAGCCCTAAACAACGTTCTGCCATTCGAGCCTTACGGTAAGTGGTTGCAGCGAATTTCTCTGTATTGTGTCAGCTTGAAACGTTTTTTGGCAAGTATCACAAATGGATTGGGCCATAGATCCCTTCAGCAATAATAGTTATGCTGATTTGTAACACTGAGTTCAAGCTGTAATTCGTTTCATTTACGCCAAGAGAGGTGTTTTGAGAGAACCAAAAAGCCGACAAAGTGATATAATGACACCGATTTCAGGTGCATTAAAGCTGGTGATCATAAAAACGTTCATCAAAACGCACCCACTAAAAAACTTCAATATACCACATGTCCAACAAAACAAGAATGTGTTTATGTCTAGAGAGTGTTAAACCATTGTATATTTTCGAAAACATGAACACGTGAGCAAATGTCAGGTTTTATCATGTGGCTACCTATTGAGTGTGAAATAAAAGGCGCCACAGCAAAACATCGGACATATATTCTGACAGCAGAATTTTCCACTCAGACGACACAAAAATGTCCTTTCCAGTTGAAAGATTTATTTGTATAATTGTTATGTTAATCGTTGGTGAATCGTGGGCGAAGTCTGTTATTGTTCGTATATTTTTATGTGATCAAAGGCAGATCATTGTGGAGGACGGAGGTGCATAGTGCCAGTTTGCTGACTCCCAAAAAATTAAGAATTTTTCAGATGATATTACAAATTTCGTATCGCAATTGAATTCACGAATGGCGCTTCAAGATCAGGGTAAATTTCAAAGCATAGTTATGTCATCAGTGCGTCGCTGGCATTTGTTCTTGAATCAACAATATAAACTAGTTATTGTAAAGTTGGAAAAATTAATTACAGATATGTAAATCTCTTTTGTCCTGTCACGAATAGACGTGTTATAAAGTTCATTTTCCGACTGCTCTTCCAGAGCAATTCATTTTAGCACTCAATTTTCCACCAAAATTCACAAAAATCCTGATTTTAGATCAGCCTGTCGCCCTCAATTTTAATTTTGGACAAACTGCATGTGTAACAATTATTTATATCGCAAAAAATTCTGGATTATTATATCATCGATTCGGAAATTATAACCAGTCGAAAATCCATGCACTCTGTTAAATAACAAGTTCTTCTTTGTTTGTTATTTCTGGGAAGTGTTACAGATTTTCATGTTCAAATCATACATAAATCAGGGTCCGTGATTTTCTCGTCTGATTTTCGGAGGCATCCTGAAAAATCTCTCAAGTTTCTGAAAAGCTTTCAAATTAACACAAAAGCTTTCTATATTCAAAAGACAACTACAGCGCAAAAAGTTTTGGTGACGGTTTTGCGTTATGCACAGATTAAACATCAACTTTTGGAGCTGAAAATGAGGCGTCAGAAACTGAAAAATGCCAAGAATTTTGGCGCTGGCGTGCCGAACTGAAGAAGTTTCAGGCTTTAACGTGATTTTGATAATTTTCTCAAGTATGCATCTTTGTATTATTTATCAACTACTTTGTTCAAGGGTTTAGAATTTTCTGATTCCTTCATTTCTTTTTAAAAAAATGCTGCGAGATTGAAGAAAAACAACTCGAATTCGCATCTTCTAAATAAATTTTGTTCCGTTATACTTTTTAAGCGCTTCATAGTATTTCTTGAACGTCGAAATTGCCTGTTGCACAACAAAACAATTTTCGGTGATATTTGAACAGAATGCAACTAGGTTTTCGGTTTTTACCATAGTTAATTCTAATATTGAATGTTATGGATGAAATACGTTTATATTACTGGATCGAATGCAATAAACGAGATAATCGCGAGCTCGAAATAATCACTATTTTTATTTGTTTTGTGTACACAAAATTTCGAGATTATCTCGAGCCAGGGATTATCTTTTTTATTGCAACTGGTCCCTGATCTACTTGTATTGTGGATATTACCTATTTCTGCTCTAAAAAACTTTTTTTCTTGCAAAAACTTCTTTTTGCATAATGAAAAATGATCGTGCATAAAATAAAACACTGTCCCTATATATAAAAATATGTTCAAATATGTTCGACGGCTGCTTTAGGGCTCGCATTGGGCATGGGCTTGTATAATGAGATCCTGATGGTGTGAAATGTTTGCTAATTTAAATGAGTATGAGCAATTTATTCATCATGAAACTTTTATACTGATTTCATGATTGAGCAAGTGCTCTTGGATAAACATTTCATTGAGGTTCCATATAATGATTCTTTTTTAAGTGGAGATAAAAAAAAGATTTAAATGTGTCCATGCAACGGAACAAATCAATGATTGAAGTAATTTTGCTGTGTTTTTGCAGATAGTCCTATTCGGGAGTCCATTTGTGAACTTCAGTCAACGAAGGAAATTCCATCAGCTCATCTCATTGGTATGAGTTTAGAAACTTCTCGATTCATACGTCTCAATTCACTAATTTTTATCTACATGAGGTTCGAGGGTTGCAGAGATGAATAGACTTATCAATGCGCATGAATAAATATTAATAAACTTATCAACATCCGAAAATTATTTTATAGAAAATTGGCTGAGAACTCAGTTCGAGAATATGAAGCTTGGCACAAAGGTATACATTTATGTGCCCAGTGAGTCGCCCAGCGTTTATCAAATCGTGCTGGCTTGGCAAGAATAGGCAAATAAAGAAATTACTCAATGGTGATCTGGGGAGAGAACGATCTTTAAAAAACATGATTTTTCCGTTCATCTTTGTAGGTTGCATTGCCGTGTATCGAAAAAACGAAAATATCAGGTCCAGTGTTAATTATGTCCACATTTCTTCTGTCAATGAAAGATTGCGTCAAAAATTTGACCATGTTGCGTGTAATAAGCTCCCTCTATTGTCCACCATTCCGCTTTAACGTTCCTCATTTCAGGGTACGAAATATGCATTGCATATAACGACATCACTATGAATACTTCCGATGCAGAAAGTAATATGACTGTTTTATATACTAATTACATCATTTACTATATTGTTGCAGCATTTGATGATTTACGCGGCAATCCGGTTATACTTGGTGAGCAAAACTTCGATCTACATTGAGAATCTGAAACAGCTCTTGAGATCTAATATAGCATGCCCACAAGAGGTGTAGGCAGTAAAGCATATTACCTGAAGCCCTGAGTGTCTCTATCTAATGTTTCCGAAATAAAAATTCCTAAAAAATAAAGCTGTTTGTCAAATCTAGTTTTTTTTTATTTTTGTCCATTTGCCAAATTTTGCCCTGAATTTTCCTTTCAACATTCTATGAGCTCTGGAACACAAAAACGATAGAACGACCATGCATAGTGAGTCAATATTTTTTCCTCTCAAGTTGTAGTCCTGACTGTTACAGTCCATCTGAAAAAAGTAGGCCCTCTTCCTGAGACCCATTCAGTTGTTGTGTCTTGAATGATGACTGGACTAAATTAAAAATAGATTAGCCGTTGGATAATTGGTAAATATCCAACTGGAATAATAGCTGGTAAATAGCTAAGTTTAATAAGACTGACTAACACAACATATAATATACAAGTCCTGAATAGTACAATAAATAAAATGAATGTACAAAACAACACAGCTTATATAGTATCACGGAAAATCATGGAATGTTCTAGAAGCTTGTAGAATATAAAAGCATATTATAGAATATTGTGGGAGGTTCTAAAACTATTCTACAATGCAGTACATGAAATGTACCTGCACATCAGATTATGTGATGATACAGTAAGGTATGCATCACTCGTACTTGCACATCATAATATGTGATCATACTGTAAGGTATGCATAACTCGTACTTGCACATCATGCAAAATGATCATACCCTAAAGTATGTATTAGATAGAATACCCTCACCTTGAAAATGTTGATTGTGCATATGTATGGTAGAGTCTACACTTTATTTCATACAGGTAATTACGGGGAGTGCTATGGAATCCCCCCCCCCCCAGAAATCGTTGACCATGCGGCTGGCCATTGGGCGACCATTTTCCCAGGGTTTTCCAATCCTATGGCTAGCCATATGGTAGCCATTTGGACCCCATACTTTTTCAGAAAAAATACAGAAAAATGTCTATTTTTTGAACAAAAAATGGTTAAAAATGTGAATTTTCTCTGCACTTCGTGCCATGAATACATTCTTCTGGTCTTTTTAGAAAAATTACTTTTCTACTATTTTTTGGACCTTTTTCTTGAAAAAATCGATTTTTTTTCCTTGCGAGACCCCTCTCCCCAAAATTCAGGGAATTACTGAGCTCCAGCCCAAAAAAAGTCGTCCAACCTCCCCTCAGACCTCAGGGCCCCATTACATGTATGCTTTATTTGCATCCGCTTTGCAAAAGGCTGGAAGAGAGTATACATATTTTTAGTCCGCTTTCTATAAAATGTTCCTACATAATTATGCTGGAAGGCAAAAATTTTGTTAAATTTCCAGCTTTTTCTGCCCGTAGGTACTTAGTATCGAACTGAAAACTTGTGACAAACTAAAGTAACACCCATAATTTTTCTAGTGAAAGATTCTTTTTTTTTAATTTTAAAAGCATTTTGTAAAAAACAGTCTGTAAGTTAATCACGAGATATACACTTTTTTTATAGTGATAATCTGGTTCAGGTGATCTTCAAAGATACTTTTAGAAACATCTCTACAAAAAGCGGGTAAATGATATTAAGAATCATTAACTTTACCCAAACATTTGTGTATGGCGATAAGCAACTTCATATTATGTAAAATATTACCAATGAAGTTACTCTATCAGTCGAAACATGTCGTGGTTTTTAAAATTTAATTACAATGGTTTGAGACTGATATTTCCATGAGGTTTTGATTATTAATAGAAATTTTGAGATACCCTTTGCATGCTACTTTACTTTGGCTTGTACCTCTGCAAAAGCAAAGTGAATATCCTCAGGGAATGTGTCTCATCATTTCATGAAGGAATGCTGAATGCCATCTCTAGACGCGCAAGAGCTGGTAGTGTTGAGAGTGGTCACAACACCTCAAATACACATTGTTGTAATTTGAGTGCGCCTTTCTCGTTGCTATGCGGATGGTAGCCGCAAGGTCCCGGACCAGGGCTAACATTTACTGAAGCCCCATGTAGCGGGAACAGATTTTCAGCAACCATCACTCTAGAAATCTGTTCATTCGCCCCGCTGCTATGCAGGCGTCTAGGAGACAATTCGTCCTCAGTAAATTCAAAATTCTGTAAATGGCCCATCGGTGGACAGATTTTGGTGGGTGCAACTCAAAAGCATTACAATCAAACATGACTAGGAATAAAAATTTGAAGGGGTTGGCATAACTTTGTACAAACCATGGATGCTGCATGATACCTGTGAATATACGGAAACTCGTTCAGATGTAGTAAAGAATAAAACTTTTGATGTTGAACTTATTTTATTCTCATATATTTTTTATCTTCTTTATCTTATTTGTTCACATTATATAGTCGATCACTATGCAGAGGATATACACGTCTCGAACCGTAACAGTGCATATACATTTATGAGATGTCATCTCCTTACGAAATAGATTAACACAAGCATTCTAAACCCATAAAGTTTCTCACGCTCGTTTTCCGGATTCTCCATTGGATGAGAACTATAATCAACACGAATTTCCTCAGAATTCATTTCGCAAAACTGTTCTAGATTATTTGTGCAATAAAAAGTATCATAGGTGGCGCGATAGCGTCAACCTATAATATACTTGGCCCCCAAACCCTAGACCCAAAACAGTAAGACACCTTGGTAGTTTTTTTCACAATTTCAGGCATAGGGGCAAACTATGGGGTGCCTGTTGTCATTTTGCCTCAAACTGCAAGTGGTTTTCGGTGGGGCCCAAAAAACATGCAAAAAACGCACTTTTTAAGAGCCTCCAGTTCAACCATGCCCCACAATGGGTGTGCCATATACAAGCTCCATACTTCGGCCTAACTTCCGTTTTTTAATTTTTTTAAAATATGGCCTCAATTCAATTGTACGGCGGTCCAAAGTCTCGGTAACCGCAAAATTTGGCAATTTTGTTAATACTTATGGCTTCCAAAAAACAAATTTTGCAGCATAATGAACTATGGTGCCAGAATTTTTTCCAGATTCGTTTGAACCAGTAGCGTTATTGGGATTTTCGGGGTGAAGTGTTTCCGATCATTGGAAAATCAATGGACACGGTCACTTTACATAAAAAATTATCCGATGTAAACAAACGTATTTCGGCGATATTTTGGTGTAAGGGGTTTTTGACTGCGGCAAATTCAATGGAACCGGCCACTTCACACAAAAAGTTATCCCGTGTGTGAAAAAAAACATATATCCGTGATTTTCTGGAGAAAGAGGCTTTCAACCGTGAGGCACTCAATGGACGTGGTCACTTTACACTAAAAATCACCCTGCATTTAACACAAAGGCATTTCCGTGATTTTTTATAGGAAGGGGTTTTTGACCACAGAAAATTCAATGGACGCGGTCATTTTACACACAAAAATCATTCTAAATGTAAAAAAATGTATTTCTGCAATTCTAAGGGCGGTTCCACTGCGGGTGAATTATACGGTCACTCTACACAAAATAATTGCCCGCGTTGTAAACAAGTGTGTTTTCATGTTTTTAGATATCAGGGGTTTTTGACCGGGGGGGGGGGGAAATTCAATGGATGTGGTCACTTTACACAAAAAATTATCGCACGTGTGAACAAGCATATTTTTGTGATTTAATATGGAACGGGTTTTCGGCCACAGAGAATTCGATAGACACGATCACCTTACAAACAGATTTATCCCAAAGTGTAATCCAATGTCTTTCTGTGGGTTTTTGGGGGAGTGCTTTACGGCTATGGGGAATCTGATGGATGCACTCATGTCATACAAAAAATTATCAAGAGTGTGAACAGACGTATTTCCGCGATTCTTGGAGAAAGAGGTTTTTGACCATAAGGAATTCAAAAGATGCAGTCACTTTGTCCGGTGTGTTAACAGGTGTTTGTGCGAATTTTCGGCTTGGGGGGTTCTTGACTATGGGGAATTCAATCGATATGGTCACTTCACTTTCTGTTTACAACATGCTCTAAGTACTATGCAGGGTACACATCTTTTACTTCTATGGCAAGTGACAATTCATACGTTTAAGATTATGTTTTATTGTTTCTTTGATGGTAAGATGATGATGATATTGTCGGATTCCAACAGTTTAGTAGTTGCTAAACTTGCTGATTCCATTTTCATAGTTGCTTCCACTACTGAAAAAATTCAACCTTTTTCCCAGCATTCGATTCACAGTCATTTTTTTCCAGAAACTGATGCATTCATCCACAATATTATTGTTAAACCTGCCCTTAAAATCTATAACAGAGAATACCCCTTGGAGACCTAAGTCATAAACATTCTTAATGATACATACCCTCTCATTTGTGTCAATAATACAGGAAACTGTATTAAACTCCGTGCAAACCAAGTATTCACTATTGTCAAGCACTCTTTGGAAAAGTCCCCACCAACTTGTGAGCGCCTTGTGAGCGAGTCCCTTCACTTGCATTTTGGCTGATCACTAACCTGCTACATTAGACCATTCCTTACCCAATACCTCGGGTTCCCAAGAACTCCATATTGCTCTCCAGAAAAGGACCAGATATACTTTTGTATCTCCCACTCAGAAGGCAAAATCTATCAAAATGCTCAAACAGTATCACAATGTCTTCAGCTCACTTGGTGATTCGAATACTTTTACCCATGAGCTCACTATTAATATCGATGCTGGTGATGCAAAACCCATCCTAATCACCACCATCATACCACCATTGAATAACATCCCATTGTCTAATGCCATATCCAAGAAATGCTCCATAAAAACTTTATCGAATCTTTACATTGCCCATGGGCTGCTCTTTTTTTCTAGTCAAAGAGAACGGTGGTTCTTGATGACCAGTAATTGACTATCGAGGCACTAACAAAGTTACACCCAGTGATCAGTTAAAAATTACATGGCTCAATGATTACCTGGATGTAACAGGAAAAGCAGAGTTTTCACAATTTTGGATCTCAAAGCTGGATAATGGTGAATCCCTCTCGATAAGGAATTGAGAGACAAATCGACTGTCAAAAAGTTTTTTACCTTAAGGTTCTACCCTTTGGCTTGAAAAACACCCCTGCAGAATTCCAACACCTTATGGCAAGAATTCTTCAGCCATATATTTGGAAAATTTGTCTAGTGTACATTGATGATATTTTCTTCTTCTCTAGAACCGTTGGGGCATTTGGAACACCTCTGATGATCTTTGGAGCCCTTAGAGATGCTGATCTCACTGGTTGGCCTGACAAATGTGAATTCTTATCCCCCTCCAAAGTTAAGTTCTTAGGACACCTCATGAATTCTGATAGCATTTCTGCTGATCCTGATAAGGCTAAGGTAATTTGTGACTACCACTTTTCGAGTACACCAAAAGCAAATGCAAAGTTTCCCTGGCCTGTACAATGGTGCAAGAAATTCATCCCTAAACTCGCTACCTTATCAGCACCCTTTTATGATCTCCTCCAAAAAGATGCAACCCTTGCCATCACTGATATACAAAGAAAATTCTCTGATGGTATCAAAATGCCTTGACCTCTTTTTGTTCAATGTGACGTACAAATCAATGTAGACACTGATCAAAGAGGACTGTGATACATTGAAATTTTTGGGCACAGCGCAGAGCAAGTTTGCCCATCACATAGATGAATAGATGAATAGCGAGTAATAAGTGAATAGTGTTTCATATGTGAGTGCCTGATAGTATTTTGTTCCATTTATGTAAAATCAAACATGCATCGATTGAGATACATAACTTTGGCGATGATAACTGTGTCAAAGTAGTATGAGCACGGCTGAATCAAAAACTTTTTAAAGGAATTTTTGTATGCTTTATCCTGTTGCCCTGTTTGTGGGTAGTGCGCAATGACTGTAAGTCAGGCTCATATCTACTAAAGGTTAAACCTCGAGCTCAAAGATAATCTCGAACAGAAAAACAACCAAATCATTTTCAGCAGTCGCACAAGTTTGTTATAGTCTCGATGCCATCAGGATTATTCCCATCTCGAGCTATTGAATCGCACTATTTTCTTAAATTTTTTTTATTTCTAAACTGAAAATTCTGAATCTCGGCTTAAAGCTTAGTATTAGCTAATCCTAAACCTGATGTGAGGATTGTTAGTTCTGCAAGAAACTAACTTTAACATTGTGATTAGCTGAAACTGAATATTACTGCTTCACGCTTTGAAAATTTTATGACCTGGGTGCCCAGTCTTCACAGTACTCATGTTATCCAGGTATTTTGCATACTAAACCTGAGTACTATTTGAACGTTGGAGTATAATCACCTGAATACCTACGTAACAGGTCAGCTGAGTACCTGCGTAACACCCAAGTTTCATTTTGAAATTGACCTGAGTACCCCGGTGTACCCATTTATAACCGGGTATCCAAAGTACCTGCATACCCAGTATGAAGAATGATTGAGGGTCAGCAATCAAATTCATATATTCGGATTATTACCATACTGGGTTAGTGCAAGTAACCCTAGGTTTTTATACTGCCTAATGACACCCCCTCAATCACAGGCATAAGTTGAAAAGAATAAAATAACTATAATATTCCAATCCCTCACTATATTCCAGCTAGAGTTAGATGCATAGATTCGGATCAGTCATGACTTACAATGCTATATTGCTATTCGTTAAGAATTTCTCCACATTTGAGTGAAGTCAACCATTAGATTGCACATAACTATGATTCGGAAAAATTTTACTTCGTTGATACAGTGCCATAGGAGGACAAAATCCGTGAAGCTGTAGAATATATTTTTTCATAGGCATGAAAAATGTAGTGATGAAAAAAGGATTAAAATTCAATATTAAAAAAGTGGATTTTTCAAACTTTAACCCAAGTTCTCAAAATCTAGTCCACTCCTTTTTTTAACTTTGCAACCATCCAAGCAAGTATATTCTTTTTTTCTGCCCCATCCGGGAATTTTCTTACAAAATAGTTTTTAATATTATTCAAAGATTTTTTCAGTGCCCGGTTTAGTCTCCAGTCAAATATTCGTGGAGTAAGCCAACATTGCTTTACTCATGTTATTGAAGCAAATCATGCAAATTTTTGTTTCCAAGGACGGATCAATCAAGAGACAGATGTGGTTCTACAATATGGTTCCCTGACATCAAACTTGGGGCTGCCGCTGTGGTCGAATGCCTTAGGTGAGGATTTATTTAATGATGAACTTAACACAGCAGGAATTACCTTTTTTGTGTAACGCAACACTGTAAATTCTTGTTTATAATCATGACGATTATCCTCTTACTTCTTCGTCGTGGTTAGCTGATTGTGCAGTAGTATTGCATCTGCATCGAGAAATTGAACAAGTAAAACACGAATACCAAAATATATTCATTATACTGTATAGAGTCGAAATGCAAATTGGAAAAGTACTTCTTTAGATGCTTTCTGAAAGACCACCATTTTTTGTCTGAACTTTGAACTTTGGTAAAGCTGCTGCTGAATCAGCTTTGATTTTGCTTGGAAACAAAATTGGATGCCCAAGCCCGTCAATCTTCACCGCAAAAATTTTGAGGCTACGCTTTGTTCGTATTAAATTTAGTGCATCTTATTCTCAAAAACTACGAGCCTAAACAACTGTATTTGAATAGCCCTACATTTAGAAAACGTAAGACTTTGAACGGGACATGGGTAAATTACAATGGTCAGCAAACCAGGCCTGCTCCGTGGGGTGATCCAGGCTCGGTAACCGATTTTTCTTTGGCATCATTCGCCGGTCTGACGAAAAAACTCGAGTCTATTGGCTATACGTCGGGCTTGAGTTTGAGAGCAGCGCCCTATGATTTCAGACTAACGCCCGGTAAGTGGAGAGTCACATGATTCATTCTATCTAACTTTTTTTCGTCGAACTATTGGAATTCAGACGATTCAGCACAGTTCTTTGACGATTATCGCAATTTAATCCAAGAAACGTTCAAAAGGAACAATTACCGAAAAGTCGTCTTGATCGCACATAGTATGGGTAGCTTGTTCACATTACATTTTTTGAACAGGATGACAAAGGTAAGTCCTAATACGGCTTTAGAGCGCATTATAATCACGTGACAAAAATTTGTTGTGGCTCATAATCTGACCTTTTCGGAAGACAATTGTTTTTCAAACTTTCTCCAAACAGACTAATCCTACTATTACCAACCACCATCGCCAATTATTTTGAATGAGTCATCCCCATGAGTTGGTTTGTTGTGCACTTGGTATACAGTCTGACTTGCATATCGAAGATAAAGTGTTCAGTACAGTCGCTTCCCAAATTGAAAATTGCTTACCCTCGATAGAAAATTTATATTTTTGCATAAAATATTATTGAATGTCGATTATTTTCGGCGCTTCGAGTTTTTATAGATTTTTAGACAACAGACACCACTTTTTAATCTATTCTAATCCATTAACATTCTTAACTTTTTTCTTCCAATGGATCTTTCCTAAATTCTAGAACCTCGTTACTCCACTATCAATAATAACTGCGGACGTTCTAGTTTCGGTTCTTTGAGAGGTTGAAGTTTTAGCTGGACGGCTCCGAAACATATAGAGAAGCTGTAAATATTCTGCTGTATGTCAGTGGATTGTCTGCCTAGGTACAAATGCTGAAATCCGTCATGAATTGTATGTCTCCGGTCAGGATCTTCAGTAAACCATATTGTCCATTAACGTTCCTGAATGACACCTTTGGAAGAAGTGTAAGCGAAACGTTCTTTTTCAACCAGTTTCAGAAGGTCAGCAACATGAAGAAAATTCAGCATTGACCCTGAGCCAAAAAAAGGCGACATGTACTGACTTCCATAGCTCTCAAACGGGTGAAGCTTTTCGAATGCGGTTTCCTGCCATCGATAGATGAAATATCTGGCGCAAAGTTTCAGTTAGGTTGCTCCAATATTGACTGACTAGAATTAAAAATATTAAACGTCGGTTTTTTTGCAAATAAATTTTGAAAATTTGACAAAAATTGACAAAATCAACATTTTTTACAACAGAAAAGTACAATAAGATCCAGTCCTGAGAAACATATAACTGTTGTAAACTACAAGAGAGCCATTTTAGTGTGTCCTATTTTCTGTTACATCAATAATTTTAATCGTTTTTCGATCTGGTCAATGAAAGAATTGATTTTGTTTTGATTTTGCTTTTCTTCAATTTCAAAGTAAAAGCTCTTCATTTTGGCGAAATTTCGCTACATATTGAGACAAGAAGTTAATGACTATAAATTACGTGTAACTTACAAATCTGGGTGACTACAAATCTGGGTGACTTTTAAAGTATTATTATGTGTAAAAAGCTTCACAAAACTTCTCTTACAATAGGACAACTTTTACTTTGATTTCACAATTTTTACTTTTTGAAAAATGACCACTTTTACTAAATTTCTGTTTGTACAGTAACCATAAATTCTAGGAGCATCAAGTTTGGTCTTTATAGCAAAGATAAGCAGGGCATTCTAATGCAGCAATCTGCATTAGAAGAGCTTCATCAGCTCAAAAGTTGTAGAAGTCAGCACCGGTCGCCTTTTTTTGGCTCACCTGTATAGGCTCCTATAGTCTGTTTTTCTTGAAATGCTTCCAAATAATGAAAGTGGAAAGCAAGTAGTATTTCAGATTTTTGTCATTTTCTGATAATTAATATATAATTGTAGGACTGGAAATTTGTGAGCATATTGACCTAAACTTTATCAATTTTTCGAGTGAAAAATTTTACTAGTAAGAACTTTATGTAAATGATTTTGACGACAGCACTGATTTGTGTCACTTTTCTATTTGGAAGCATTTTATAAAAAACAGATTATAGTAAGGTCCATCACCGCAGCCCGATGTGAGCGAATAATCTGATCTGTGCAATTAGGGAGGCTGGGTTCAATCACATGACAGATTTCCGGGTCTACCACATAGCTATAAGAGGAACAGTGTGTCGTTGGTAGCCTTTTACGCGTACGCCTAACAATTTAAGTTTTTATAGCATTGTATATTTATAGCAATGGAAAAACAAATATATCAAATCCTTCGTAAGTGCTGCAGCACCGTGGGGTGGCAGTATATTTGCCTGGAAATTTCTCCTTTATGGTGAGTTATAAATTAAAAAGAGGGATGGAACTCATTTCAGAAGTCAACAAAGTTATTCAAAATAGACTGAGACATATAGAATTTTTGTGTTCGATATTATTCAATGTAAATTCGAGATCAATGTATTAGTAAGTTCGGTATCAATCAATGTATCCCGTTGAGATGCAATAACAAACATGATAAATTGTTGTTACTGACGTAAATTACAAGTGATATAGTTTTTTGAAAATCCAGTTTACATCCATATATTTTTTGTGCTGCCGATGGAGATCCCTGAACCCTAGATCGAGAAAATTCAAGGTTGTCTCTCCTAGGCATCAATCCTGAAATTTGCAGGAAAATTCTACTCGACGGCGGACTCTCTATCGTCTTTTTTCGGATTTGACTTAAAGACTGTCGCGCAAAGTTGGCCATCAATATTGTACCTGTTGCCAAATAATCGGACCTATGACAATTCACATATAGTCGTAAAAACGCCGACTAGAAATTACACTATTGCTGATCAAGAGCGACTGCTTTCCGACACCGAACTGCAACATCTAATTCCAGAATATCGCAGGGCTCTTTCAATGACACGTGATTTTTTGCCACCTGAAGTTGAGGTAAAATGGCAAGCAATTCATTTAAGCTAAACAATAACGTAAAATCAGAGAAACAGAATAGAGTTTTTTGGATGCTAATTTTGACAAACTTTACGATCTGATACCGAAAATGGAGTAAATATATTTTGGACTATGCATGATTTGGAATACTGATAGTTTGCCGTAATTTTATTTTATGAGCTTCTATTCTAAACCCATCTTTTATAGTAGTCAACAGCTGCTACCACAAATGTTGACTTTGCCATCCCAGCAATGTTCCTCCTAGGACGTATTCAGTTCCTTGCTTTTACGGTGATTAAGCAGATTTGTCGCGGGAAATGTTAAAAGTGTTAGTATCAGCATAAAAATCACTTCAATATGTTACTATTTTCCAGTCAAAAAATGCATTAAATCGTAAGGTTATATTCAGCTTGTCCTGGAGACTCAGATCATGGCTGACTTTCGTGGGAAACTATTAGTCAAGACGTCATAATTAACCAACAGTAATTTAAGGTGCACTGCGTCTACAGTTACAATTGTCGGACTGATTCAGAATATTCGATAAAAGACTTGAAAAGTACCGACTTCGACACCCAGTATGAGGATGGGGACTGTGTTGTGAGTACCCAATCGGCCAAGGGCTGTTTGAAATGGCGCAATCAACAATCAGAATCCGTATTTGAAAAACCGTTGAATGATATCCGCCATGAAAATGTGATGAATGACAATCAAATTTTCGATTACTTGAAAAATATTTTGATACAATAATTAAAGAGCCTATACGTCATTTCATAGTGAATTTCAGCGATTTTCTGAAATATTCCTAAACAAACTTTTGCGAACGAATTGAATTTACTGACTTAGGCTGAGATCGACCCAGCTGATGAGCTCTAATAGTCAAAAGCTGGCTAGCAACCACTAAAAAGTCGACCTAAAAATGCAAAAAAGATGTCTTAAGGCAAACAAAAAATCTGACTAGTCCGTAAAACGTTGGCTCGCGACCAACTGAAAACGTTGACTGGTTGACGAAAATCCAGACAAGATTTTTATTCGGCAATAAGTCACGTCCCAAATACAATGATTTAGTATAGAAAATAGGCGGCGTCCGTAGTAAAATTTTTTTGAAAATTTGCATCGATTTTTAGAGTTTTTAAACAACAAAATGCATCTAAAAATTTATGCGAATTTGTAACGTTTTTCAGCCGTATGCATGTATAGCCTGTTTTTCTTGAAATGAAAAGAGTGAAAGTGGAAAGCAAGTTATATTTCAGGTTTAGCACGATTTTCTGAAAAACAGTAGATCATATAGGAATGGAAATATGGAAATATGGAAATTATGGAAATATGGATGTATGTACATATGGAAATTTGTCAGCATACTGACCTAACCTTCAACAATTTTTCGAGTGGAAAGTTTTACGGTAAGAGCTCTATGTAAACGCTTTTGACAACAGTACTGATTTGAGTCACTTTTCTATTTGGAAGCATTTTATAAAAAAACTAACTATAGAACAATGCAATATAATAATAATAACCACACACAAAATCATTTGATTTCACATCTCCTGACCTTTCCACCTAAGTAACTTATATCAAATTGTGTATCATCTCAGGAAGAACACATTCGTATGGAAATTCACGCAAAAACCAGCGAAATCCAATGCGTTATCTCATAAAAACCACGAGACCTCACGTAGAAAACATACCCGAGAAGTCAAAAAATTTAGAAAATTAAAAAAAACGCATTCAAAACCAATACCGTATTCTGATTCCCGTTTTTCCAAATTTCCATACCTACTCACATCAAATTCAGCCATCTTCAATCTAATATTAGTTTGTCAACACAAAGTCAGTACCAGAAATTTTGGCTATCAAGCTTTTTCATGCTTTCAGGATTCAGATCATTCGAGTATAATATATTTTTATGTCCGCTCATCATAGGTGTCGCGGTAACGTCAACTTATGATATACATGCACTCCTAACATTATAGTGAACCCTAGAACAAAAATGGTTTGAGATAAAGACATGAGTTTTTTGCATGATATCCAGCATAGGGTAAAACGTAGGATGTCATTGAGGCTCATTGTGCAAACCAGGTTCGGTGCCCATTACATCGTGAAAAATGATTTTTGTCTAAAATGATTGTCATTATGGTAATCAGCGTCAATGACTGAAAAAAGTATGTAAAATTTAGGGTAATTTTTTTAGGCTTTCCGACCTCGCAGTAATTCTTACAGAAAGTGGCTCTTAAGTATTTCTTTGATTGATTTGTTGATGATGAGAATTTAGTTCTGGATATCAAAGTCAATGAGTCATCAGAAGCTGCAAGTCGGCATCACTGCCAGCATACTTGAGGTAATGTTACGCGTGCTATCGATTGCGAAAAAGTTGATTTCTGCTAATCAATAACTATAGTCTGTTTTTTATAAAATGCTTCCAAATAGAAAAGTGACACAAATCAGTACTGTCGTCTAAATCGTTTACATAAAGTTCTTTTTGTAAATTTTTTCACTCGAAAAATTGCTGAAGGTAAGGTCAGTACGCTTACAAATTTCCAGTCCTACATGATATTTTGTTTGTCAGAAAATCGCGAAAATTTGAAATACTACTTGCTTTCCACTTTTATTATTTGGAAGCATTTTAAGAAAAACAGACTATAGGTCGAAATGAAGGATCGATTCATGGGTTCAGTCGATATGGGCCATATTCTAGCCCCATATAGAACACCTCCACATTCTTGCTCCGATACGATTGAACCTATGAACCCGTCTTTGACTTCGACTCACTGAAACAATCTTAAAAATGGCAAGAACTAAGGGAAAATTGCATCAATATGACCCAAAGATTGTCGTTTCCCAGACTCATATTTGTAACGCTTGCCGATTATTAGGTACGTGCTATTTTCATTCTGAAATGCTAATTAAAATTGTGTTATAGGCTTTTGTTTCTCCCACTTGGGGAAAAAAAGGTTATGCCAAACCCTGGTCATTACTTTCCTTCTTTCATTCTTGCAAATGGGTTTTTTGTTTTTTTTGTTGTGCCTCATTTAATTATCGAAAAAAAATCTTTCGAGCGTGTTATCCTGTATAAATAATGTATTATAAGCTGTGTGGGCGAATCAACTTCTTACTTCAGCATTTTATGACAGTAATGAATCTGCTATTTTTATCCGGGAAAAATATTGAATAGATGCATTCCTACTTAGGAGAACTGATCACCATACCCATAAATATATATCTGCATTCATTGAAAAAAACCAAGTAGTATTTATATCCATTCCTGGACTTTTTACGCTACGTACAGCACTGTGAATGGCATCAATTTTTGTTGTTTTTCCTGCCGCCCGAAATTGGTGCAATACATAGGGATAAGTTTCATGATAATTTGTGCACTTTGCAGTATGTGCATAGTGGCTCAAAACGTTTCACTCTATATGCGGAAAAGTTATGTGAATTCGATTAAAATACGTAATGAAGATCAGATAGATTTTCCGGCTATCACAATATGCAATTAGTTAATAACTAGGCGAGTTCGGGCTTGCGATTTCCCCACTTTGGGCCAGTTTGCGCAATTTCTTTCAACGACGCTAAAATTAGAAACCTGGCCTTGGATAAACACTTTACAGCAAGAAGTTAGTTATCGGCACGTCAATGTACAAAATGAGCACAAATTGCATAGTTTTCATGTGCACTTTTTCACTGATCAGGTGAAATCAACTCAATACTGTTCGATTATCTGTTTTTTTCAAATGTTACTTTTCTGTCAAGAGTTCAAAGCAAGTGCTACGTGACTGCATTATGTTTGATGTAATTTCTTGAATAACTGTTGGTAGAAAATTTTTTGAGTATGTTTCAATTAGGCGAATACATACTTTAGATCACCAAAAAACAAGCATCGGCCACTATTGTTGAAGACCAAAGGGGAAGTGAAGGAATATGGATTAGATGATAAATAAGAAAATAGTCAAAATTTGTGACAGAAAACCTCGTCTTGTTCAAAAGCAAAAAGTCCGATCATTCAAATTTAAATAATTTGGATTTTCCAGGAAGTGAAACTGGGAGCATAGGTTTATTTTATTTATTGTTTAAGAAAACAAAATTGTTTGAAAAATAGAATTAAAATGATTTTCGTTCTCCTTTTCACAGCCCTACACCTGCTTGAAGACCTTCCAGCTATCATTGCCCTATACTTTGATCAAGTCTTGCCTCAAAAGCTATTGTACCAATATTGTCTGCTGAGAGAAATAAGGCAGAACTTGAATGATAAACATTAAATTTATACTTACATTTCCCAATTTCTGCAATAAAATTAATCATACAAAGTTTCGGTAAAGAGTGTTCCCAATTGAATTTCGGCTTACCTGTCTTTAATTGGAAAGTTTTAAGTAGCCTTCCGAGCAATTAACTTAAGCCAAATCTGCTGAGGGTCAGCAAGAATCTGCTGGGGTACACTAACACCCCCCGCATGTGCATGTATGGTCGTTAGTCAGCTGTTTGATGTGAAGTACTTGCTTTCAAATCTTATCAGAAAAAAAGCATTTTAAAAAAAACTGACTATATGGCTTTTTTTCCTTGTATCGTTTGTAATGTTAAAAGTAAGTACTATTTCATATTTGTGATAGGTTTTTGGTGTGGAGGTTTGTATGACATAGATTACGGGTTACTGTAGCTGGACTGGCATGATATGCTTATTAACTGCAGATCTGCTTGAAACGAGAAACACATGTAGGTAAGATTTATTAGTTAGATATTGGCTGGGATAGGGGTAGCACTAAAACCCGGATCGGGTCCACGGATCCGGATCCGGATCGGGTGCCTAAAACCCGGATTACCACGGATCACGGCGGATCAGTCCTGTGATCCGGATCCGTGGAAAATTCGTCTAAAACCCGAATTTTCATCACGGATCACCCCCCACGGATCGGGTTTCTATGTATTAATTTTTGATCGGGAACCCGAATATTTGATCCGGATCACGTTTTTTTGATCCGGATCAAAATTTTTGATCCAGATCAAAATTTTTTGGTCTAGATCAAATTTTTTCGAATTTTTTCGTCGTGATGAGTATTTTCACGTCACATAATCAGAATTTGATCCAGATCAATATTTTTGATCCGGATCAATTTTTTTTTCAATTTTTTACCTAGAGTAAAATTTTTCGTATTCTATCGTCGTGATGAGTAAATCAACGTCACATGAACAGATTTTAGTCCAGATCAAATTTTTTGATCTGGATCAAAATTTTTTTCAAATTCCCACCTAGAGTTAAAGATTTTGTTCCGGATCACGAATTTAAATTTTTCGTATTTTTCCATTAGATGGAAAAAAATAAAAAACATTTTGAAAAAGAAAATTTTGTAAAACGATTGAACAACCGTGAAGTGAATTTCCGATTCCATTCAGCATCTGATAGAACAGTTGTTAAACCATTTATGCTGTTTTGTAGTTGGATCAAAATCGGATCCCTGCGGGATTATTATTCGGTTGTTCAAATGGTTGGTTCAAATACATAACGAAGTCACATTTGCAGATGTATATAAAGAAGAGAAAAGCATTGAAACATCACGTCGACGGGATGACAGAGAATAAATGCATGTGTATTAGTAGTGTTTTTATTACAATTTTGTGTACAGATATGTATCCATGTATAACCCGTTTGACAGAGAATAAATTGTATTAGTAGTCCTTTTATTGCAATTTTGTGTATGTATCTGGATCCGTGTGTAATGCTAGTTCACTTTTATTGCAAATAACGGTGTTTACCCAGCCATATATGTTTACCCAGCCATATATGTTTACCCAGCCTTATATGTTTAGGCAGCAAATTTTTTTACGAATCTGGATCCGTGGAGTGGTTTATTTAAATTTTGTGTACGGATCTGTATCTTTATATGTGAATACGTAAAGTATTTTTATTGCACTTTTGTGTGCGCAGCCGGATCCATCTATAATGTTGTGCAAATAAAATGTTTGCCATTTATTGTGCTTTATTATGCAATCAAGAGTCGGCATAGTTTTCTGGCTGACTGCATTAAGGAAGGTAACAGGTTAGTCATTGAACAAATTATTAGTTGTTGATTCCATGACTACATATATTTGTGTATAAAAAATTTAGTAGGAAATGTAAAAGGCTAATTCGGAAATGGGAAAATTGATAGAACAGTAGTTTATGATTTTTATTCCCATAAATAGAATATTTTAATTTGTATTATGTTATACTGCACCTAGGTTTGAATAAAAAAAAGTTTACGGATCTGGATCCGTGTATATACTTTTTATATGAAGGGGTTTCGTCCATGTTTAACTTAAACTGCAAAAAGATTGAACAACCTCAAGGTTCAGTATTGCCGAAGTGGACAATATACACTTTGATAGAACAGTCGTTAATTCATCAATTAAGTTTTTGCCTTGATAGAACAGTCGTTAATTCATCAATTAAGTTTTTGCCTTTTTGATTTGTTCAAATCCTAATGAGCCCATATAGGCACACGTATATAAATATGATGAAACTGTAGAAACATCAAATTGATGGGTTGGCGCGAATTTTTAACGTGTGTCTAAAACCACATCAAAAGTAGGCAAGTGGAGTCACCAGATCAGTACATTTTGATCTGGCGCCATGTAAATAGTTTTTATGAGCAATCATGAATGGGTTTTGAGGATGTGCAACTTAAACTGCAAAAGGATTGAATAACCTCAAGGTTCTATAATTCCATAATCCACGAAATAAACTCTGATAGAACAGTCATTAAGTCATTGATTTAGTCCTTTTTGGTTTGTTCAAATCCTAATGAGCCAATATTGGCATATGTATATAAACATGAGGAAACTGTAGGAACATCAAATTGAGGGGTTGGCGCGAATTTTTAATGTGTGTCTAAAACCACATCAAAAGTAGGCAAGCGCAGTCACCAGATCGATACATTCTGTTGTCAATGCTGGAATACGTTTACAACCCGTTACTTTTATGTTTTAACACAAGAGTTGAAAATATATACATGATTGCTTTTCAGCTGGTATGATAGAACAGTCATTAAATCATTGATATAATGTTTAGCCTCTTCTATTTTTGTTTTTTTGAATAAAATGGTAATTCAAATGGAAAATATTTTTCCAATAATTCAAACATATTAAAAATGGAAAAAATATAAAAGAGTGCTCTAGCAGCAGTTTAATTCTATTAATCTGCTGTTAAACCATGCATACAAAATTAATGCGAACTTTTTTATATATCGGTGTTTTTGTATGAAACATAAAAACTACGGGTTGGAAGAGAATTAATGCATATAGTCAGAAACCTCATAAAACGAGTTCGAATAGAGATGGATTATCTATTTTTCAATCAATCTCAGGATTCCTATTACGTACCAATTATGTACCAAATTTTATTTACATTTAAACAAACAACTATGTACAGTAAATGAAAAAAAAGAAAAGAACAAAAAAAAGAATAGCCAAAAAACAAAAAAAAAATAATAAAAAAACAAAAAAAGTAATAAAAAAAACCATAAAAAAACTAAAAAAAAGAAAAATGATAAAAATAATAAAAAAATAAAAAACGGAAAAATGTATACGGAGATACTATACAAATACAATCACAAATACAATAACAATTTAACAATTATTTACAGTATGCATAAAATTTATAAAGCAATAGAATTTTAACAAACAATAATGATATAATTTTAACAATCAGTAACAAATGAGATAAAATTTATTTTGAGATAAAATTTAAACGAACAATAACAAGCCAGATAAAATTTTAAAAAATTGCATGAGGTAAAACTGGTAAATAAAACACAACAAAAAGAGAAAAAAATTAACAAAACAAAATTAAAAATATCTAACAATCTAGAAAATACAAGGCATATTGTAAAAAATGCCCGTTTCCACTACCTTCTGCTACTCGTACCATTCTTTCCTGCAAATCGTTGCAAAGGAAATATTCTTTTGATGAAGTCCCCGGTCGAAGGAGGATGCATGCGAAGTGGTTGGAGATATAAACGATAACCGACAACAGATGATATCTGAAAAATGTAGAGTTAAAAAAACGAAACACAACACCAGTCTGTTTTTACCATTGTCGATTAAACGTCAACTCCGTCGGCAATGCAAAAACGTCATCGAATGGTGCGTTGCATGAATAAATTGGGGGCAACATGAGTAGCTGTTGCATCATAAAGGTAGGCGCAAAAAAAGTTCGTATACCTGGACATTTTGTTGACCCGTTCTCATGTCTTTGTCCACAAATTTGCTTAATTTTGCGAAGATGTTTATTGGCCAAATTCTCGATCATTTTATCTTTTTTGGTACTATAACATAAACCGTCCATAAACGGTAAAGTCCTTTACTCACTAACATGAGGGGAAATGTCCGCTGTATTTAAAAAACATAGAAAAGCAATTTTCCCAAACCCCAAACCCAACTTTTTACTTTAAAACAGAGTGATCCATATCGGCTCCCTATGGATCACCTAAATTTCAGACTCAAAATTGTCGAAAAAAGTTGACCAACTTGTTCAAAATACTAAACAGGGTCAGGGGAACACGTTAAAATCAAAATTTTAAAAATTGAAAATTTTTAAAATTTTTTAAAATTTAAAAAAAAATTTTAAATTTTTTTAAAATCGTCATAGAAATGTCCGCTGTACTCAGAAACGTAGGAAAACAAGTTTCCCAAACCCAGAACCCAATTTTTCACTTCAAAAAATGAGTGATCCGTGGCCGAGTGATCCTGGTTTTAGTCATGCACAACTAAAACCCGGATCATATTCTCACGGATCACCTAAACTTCTGACTCAAAAATGTCGAAAAAAGTTGGCCAACTTGTTCAACATACTCAACAGGGTCAGGGGAACACGTTAAAATCAAAATTTTAAAATTTAAAAATTTTTTAAAATTTTTTGAAATTTTTTAAAATTTTAAAAAATATTTTAAAATATTTTAAAATTGTCATAGAAATGTCCGGCGTACTCAGAAACGTAGGAAAACAAGTTTCCCGAACCCGGAACCCAATTTTTCACTTCAAATTAGGTCTGGAACACGTTAAAAATCCAATTTTTAAAATTGTAAAACTTTTAACCAGTGATTAATTAACAAATGACTTACAGTGCGTAGCCTGTTATTTGTTGGTTGTTAATCCGCATTGGGCATTTGGCTACGGAACACTCGCTGTGTCGTTGAAGAGTGTACATGGTGCTGATATGGCTCAAGAAGAACTCGTCGGCGGCACCGAATAAATCCATCTTTGTGCATGAGCCGTCTTTGGTTATATTTTTTTCTTCTACCGCATTCTTGTGGAAGCATATGTAATTCACGCACTCTAATGCAGCTTCCCCGAATGGGTGGTTAAGTGCCGATGTCAATGATTTTTTTAACATTGACAATTCAATGGGTAGCTGAAATGTTTGAAGCTAATTCATGAATGTTATGTAATATAACATTTAAATTACCTGTCGCAGGAATTTTGGGCAAAACTTTGCCTTAATATAGAAAGTTGTAAGGCCAGGATCGATCGTACAAGTATTCTGAAGTTGAAATTTTTGCAGAGCCAAATCGATTTGCGGCGAATTTCGGAAGTAATGAAGAATGAAGCAGTGCGCACATTCCCAATAAAATTTGTTTTCGGCTTTTCTTCGATTGTTTTTAAGCGAAAAATAAATATTGAAAATATTTTCGCACTCCGGATGGTACCATATTCGGCAATTGTCATCAACTTGTGCATCGCATTCAAGCATGCGATTAACAGTTTTATCCACTTGACATTCGCAGAATGTCGGCTGCGCATCTTTCGATTTTAATGATACATTCAATAAAGCCTCGTCATCGACATCGCTAAGGCGGGCGATTATTTCCTCATCCTCTTTGGGTTCTAAATTCGAGAGGTTGTTACTAATTAGCATTGATAAGTCATCTGAATGCAAAAATTAAATTAGTTCAACTAAAAAATAATTCAAATATAAATTAAATATTACTGGTTTTGGTCGCATTTCGGGTATCATATCCGTGTCTTCAATTTCATCGCAGGTTGGAATTTGCGAATCAATTATAATTGTAGCCTCTCTTAAACAGAAAATGTTAATGTGAATAAAATTGGTCGGAATATGTAAGTTGACTAAAAGATATAAGTGCAGATCCTACTTGTTAAATCTTTACTTTTTTGTATTTAGAGCTTCAGTGGTTTGCGATTGTGAATCAACCAAAACTGTAGCCTGTGAGTTGAAATTGGGCGGAGATGCATTACCAATGTTATCGAATAATGATTCGCATTCTTCTTCTATGCATCTGAATTGAATAATATGTACATTTGAATTTTAACCACAATGATAACAAATATATTTTAACCACTTACTCAAGATGTTTTACATATAATCGACTGGCATCGTAGGCACAATTATTTGTTTCCACTGGATGCTCGCGGCAATTTGTAAAATCACTGTTATTTTTTTCAACGGCATCACTTTGGGAATCGTAGTCACAAGTAGCTGTATCTACTTGAGTGTCGAAATCCAAATCTTTTGTAGCAGGCTTCCGAATTTTGACGTCGTCAACACAAGTAGCTGTTTCTACTTGTGTGTTTGCGGGCTTCCTGATTTCGACGTCGTTATAAAAAGTAGCTGTTTCTACTTGTGTGTTTGCGGGCTTCCTGCTTTCGATGTTGTCATCACAAGTAGCTGTTTCTACTTGAGTTTCGGACGCCTCGTCATCAAATTCAATATTGGTAACTTTCGGCTTTATGTTCGTAAAGTCGTTCTTGTGAGGCCTTTTGCGTCCCAACTTTGATTTGCTTATCTTTCGTTTGTCTGCACATCACAAAGTAGTGATGTTTCTGTTGGCCTTTACGGTAACTGGTAAATTGCAGGACAAACGAGCAGCTATCAAGTGGGCACACGCCTTGTTGCCGCAACCACAGCTGGTAGGGTTGAATCGAACTAGATATACCTTGCCGTTTTCAGTTACGTTGAAGCACTAAAAAAAATTTGTAAATTAATTAAAAAATATAGACAACAGAGTCAATAACTACATTATGAATTATTACTCTTGATAGGGTGTCGTGCACCACCTTTCCATTTTCGACCAAAAATTGACCAATTCGGAAATTTGAATCAGCATCTCCACCGCGATGTGATTTTGGCTCTTCCTGCTGCAGTAGTTGTACGCAAACTTGGCCAAATTGACAGTATTGTAAAATGTTTCCCCGTTCGATTATTTCTCTTTTCCACATTTCCTTGGCAGGCCTCATTGGAATGTGGGTGTTGAGCTTGAAATCCCCAACTCCATATTTGGCGCAGTCATAATGGACGTTGTAATAACAAAATAGGGTGTAGAAAGCCAGAATGGCCACGTCAATGGGCATTTCTTTCCAAGAAGTCCAGGTCTTCAGGACTTTGTTGAAACTTTTGCTGGCGTTGGTCGTTATGCCTAAAATATGTATTTAAATTAATTAATTAAAACTATAAATTATTCAATAATGTAATAAGTCAATTTCTTAAAAGATTGTTAGTTAGTAGTGAAGCAATGTTTTAATTAATTAACAGAAATGTTGGAAGTATAAATAAATTCTAGAAATTATACTTATGTGTTTATTAGTCTTAGGCTTTTGACATATGGAAACATTTTATTTGTTAATATTTGAAATGTACAAAAAACCTTGATATGTAGACGTGTTTAAATTAATATACCTGAGAAGCTAGAGTACAACCCAATTGGTTCCAACACCCATTTTCCACTGGTTCGAACAGCTGGCGCAATGGATGAAAAGTAATATTGTTTGAACTTTTGGGGCCATTTTTCACTTAGTTCTTCAGCTTTTAATGCTGCTAGATTCTGGGAGTCGGATTTTAGAATCGAATATAAATTGTTAACTATCGCAACACGCAAGTTGTTATTTTTGGGACATAATTCGGTAATTCTACTAAATGTCGCCAGCAATAAACGTGCACCGTGTTTGGCTTCAAATTTCGGAAATCAAATTCGCGATCGGTAATTATAACGGTTTTGATGTTCCCATTTGTTATACGAATGGGTAGCTGTCCAAAAATTCTTTGTATAAAGCCACAATGGTTTTCTTTGAATTTTTTCTCGTGTATAGGGACGCTGAGTGGGAAAACGGGTTGGCCAATAAGGCCTTTTTGGGGATAAATTGCTGCTGACGCATAAAAATTGCCCAATTCAAACGTCGTGTCGTAAAGAACGACAAATGGCTCGTTTGGATATTCTGTTATTAATTCGTTAATTATTTTGGGCGTGTCCGGCAACATACATGATACCAAAAAGTCTTGAGCCGTTTGTTCTATGCTCATTATAAATTGGCATTCATTCTCGCGAATGAAAGTGTTTAAATTGTAAATGGCATCCTTTGTCGGCCGGAATTTATTTTGAATGCCCTATTTGAAGTTGGCCATCTAAAACAGTAATTTTAGTTTGTGGCATATTTATAATTTACAAATATGAGTGTTATAAAAATTGTACTACTTGAGATATCTATTTAAATATATTTACCTGTTTTCTATCTCTGCTATGTACGACAGCTTCCAGGCCTGGTGGAGCAGGATTGTCTATTTTAATTTTTTCGTACAATTGAGAAGGTGTAATGTTCGGATCTTGTTTTAGTTCGACTTCAACCAGTTTCTTGATGACGGGAGCATTTCGAATAAAGACTTTGTCACTGTTTGAATTAAAATGCTTTCGCCTGACGCCATCTTTTTCATCGCCAAGGTAGTGGACTACTCCGACGAATAGATGATTGTCCGACATTGGATTTATCTGCCAATATTCCATTCTTTTAAAGTTCTTCTTTGATTTGGAATTTTGGTCGCAGGCAACCGCGTAGTGAGTACCTGAATACTTTGGATTAGACCTCGGAAGTTTTTGAACTCCATCGTTTATCCAATTATAACAATCGCAGAGAAAGGATTCTATGAGGAAGTACAAATATTATAAAAGGTTAACATAAATAATGTGACAAGTATATTACTATCTTCTTTGCGGGAGTATGGAAACAAGTAAACATCTCCTCCTTTTGGACAAGGTGACCGTTTGTCGATTAATCGCTCTGCGTTAGCTGAAGCTGAAATATTAGATACAGTTGGAAAACATACAAACAACTGGTAGTTAATTTTGAATGTAAGTTTCACAAAAATAAACAATTCGCTTACCAATTAACTTATCCAAATCCCTAGGTTCTAATCTGCATTGTCTGTTGGTCATAACGGGAATGGAACATCCTGAAGAAACTGGCGTATCTTCGGTGTCGGCAGATGTTGCATTTGCATTTGATTCGATCTTCGGCAGATCATCTTTAGGATGATCAACTTGCGACAGTAGACCAGGAGTTTGCTTGAAGTCATCGTCCGAGTCGTATTGGTTGTCGTCCGAATACATTAGTTGAGTAGCTGTAAGCGACTTTGTGGAAGGTCAATATCGTAGAATTGAAAATGTCAATTATTGTTGACTTGTGTAAGTAGCTGAGACGGGGAATTACTAAATTCGAAATGCTACGTCGTGGTCTATATCGACAGAGAAATATTTGCTGACGTGTGAGGAGCTGACGTAAATGCGAAAAATCGTTGAATTTATATTTTCGCCCGTAGATGGTGAGTTGCTGTGGATCCAATTACCTAATTGCGAAAAAGTACAATTTCATTCATTTGCTAAAGCAAAAAATGTGAAAAATAAAAAACAATCAATACCCTAAAAGTGTAAACTAAAATAACTCAATACTTTAACCTTATACAAAAACTAATATTAGTTGTCAATCTTACTTTTAGGTGTCATTCGTTGTTTCTTTGAAACGCAAGGAAGGAGCAAAATTATTTATCTGCGTTGCGTGATAAAAAAATGAGGCCCCAATAACAATGTTACAGTAAACAGCTACCTGCAATTTGAAATGCGATATGTGTACAAACATGAACACATTTAAATCTAACAGTCACAATATTTTTTCCACATAAACAATATAACAACTTTCAACACAAGCTTGCAAAATTGTTTTCCTATGTACAATTCTATACATAACCTATGAATCAAACCCAAGATTCGTAACATTCCTCATTGCTCAACACATAATCAATTTTCGTGTACTGTCCATTGTCGACATGAAATGAGTGACCAGTAAACATTACAGTAGGAAATGAATGTTTACCTTTATGCACAAACATGGACTTTGCCCCTAAGATGCCCCTTCATAGAATAGTGTATCATTCTTGCTTAAAAGAAGAATTACTCAACAAACATTTTTTCACTCGAAATGCCCCGCATTCATGTATCAATAAGCATTAGAAGACAACGAAGAAGAGTGGACAATGCCTGTCATCATCCACGTCGTTTGCATAGACGGGCCAGACAGCTACTCAACGGCAATGAAGATCGTGTCGTTGATATGGCTAATCTGATTCCGGAAATTAACCAACGCGAATATACCCCCCGCAAGAAGAACAGCTACTCAATGGGGAAGAACAACCGTTAATCAACGATGATTTGCCATTGATTCTAATTAGAGCACCCTGAACAGGTAAATAGATTCCACATTTTGATCATAATCATATGTAAAAAATTAAAAAGAAAGATCATTATGTATGTATATTTTTGCAGTATAAAGTAGATACATTGAAACTTAATGTAACTCTACGTTAATTTTTTTCCAATGAATGTGCAGCACGACGAGGACAACAACGTCGGTGGCGCAACAATAGACAAATTGGGGTTAGACGTCGGAACATGAGACATGGTGCAAATCTTCCACGCTGTGAAGAAAATCCGGATGATCTACTGATCAATGAACCTAATCATGTTAATGTTGATCAGTTCAACGATGTAATTATGAATGGAATCGGCCAAGGCTTTGCAGAAATAGAAGATCCGCCACCTATATTCCAAAACATGGATGTTGATGCGGACATAAACATTGACCAAATTCGAGGAGCACGCCGAGTTTGCTGGCGAATCGGGGTAAGTTTATATAACAGAGTACGATGGTGGAATTCTAATGGTTGGGTTCCTTGCCCGCCTAGGTCCTCCTTCAATACCAGTTTAAATTTCTAATTCTAATGAAGAGTAGTGTATGTCATTGTGTTTCATAACTACTGAGAGTTTTCATTTTATTGTGATTGTGTGTGCATGTGTTCATTGTTTACTTCTCGTCACTATGTATTCGATGTGGTTTTTCCCAAAGGCTAGTTAGGTTAGTATGCTCAAAAGTTTACTGCTGTTGTACAAATATAACCCAAAACCTAAATGAAAAATTTTATAATTTGAAACGTAACATAGAAAATAGAATGGTTTAACAATTTCAATTCGTCGATACATTTAAGATTAACACTTGTTTGTAAGAAACCACGCTTTGTATATATGTAGTGTTACAATGTTTTAATTGGTGCACGTTAATTTCAATTTTAAGTTTTGTTAACATTTATTTCATTTCATTATGTTTATATTATGTTCCGTTAATTTCATTTTTAAGTTTTGTTAACATTTATTTCATTTCATTATGTTTATATTATGTTTCATGTTAATTTTTGTCAAATTAAGTTTTACATTTTTCCCAATTTGTTAATGTTTTGTTTATTACTTTATTTAATTTTTTTCAGGTTTATATTACGCACATTCATAAAAAAAATTTTAAAACCAAAAAAAAATTAAAAAACCAAAAAACAAAAAAAAAATTTAAAAAACCCCCCCAAAAAAAATTTTAAAATTAAAAAACCCCAAAAAAATTCTTTAATTTCCTAATTCTGTCTCTACCCATCTATGTTTTCTAGTCATGGTTGTGTACATTTTTCTTTATATATTTGTTTCATGTTTTGCAGGGTTTTTTTAAGTTCTTTAAGTTTTGCACATGGCCGTGCATAACCTCAGGGTCCACGTTCCCACGGCTGGGCACTAGTGCAATTTAATTTGCACTAGTGGCAAATGGAGGAGTTGAGTAGTAAAATACTGCTCGGTTTTGAAATATTTTACCGACATTCATTATAAGTGACTAACACTTTTCATTGTTGATTCATGCTAACACGAAAGTGCATAAAACTATCATATGCATTTTGTGTTATGACAAACAAGTTGTATCTGATTCCTGAAAATGAAGCAATAGGATAAATAGTTTACTGTATATCCATTTACTTGCAAAAAGTTTTTTAAAAACACCGTCTACCTGCCGCCTGCCCAGCCCATCATCATCGCTTCACTTGTGCAAAACGGGAAGCTGAGAGCTAGTGTCATAGCTTATTGCAACTGTCAGAACAATAGGTAACCATTAATTATGACCAGGGGGGGGGGGACGTGGGGATTTACGTCACTTTTTTTAGACTACATTGTAAAAACGTGTTGTTGTACACAGCTACTCACGTAGTGTCATTTACAACGATAAGCTTTACGATTTATTTCTTTCGTTGATTGTTGAAGAAACAATTTACTGCTCTGTGCAACTTGTTGTACAGCTACTCACATTTACAAGGATAAACGTGAGGCCTCATTTAATTTATTTATTGTTGAACAAGCATTCGTGTTTCCTGTTTCATGACAACTATGTCCTATTCGCACTCACATATTGACGAGCCTGCGCGGTTTGAAGTAAGTTGTCCTTCAATATCACACATTTGTAATAATTTTAAATTGTATAATTATTTGTAGCCTCCGATCAACGCCGAAGTTGAGGATGAGTTCGATGAATTAGACGCCATAGAAGTACACTACGAAGAATTCCATGAACCTCAAGAACCAATAAAAGAAAGCGCACTGAATACTTTGTTGTACGACCATAATAATGTGAAATGCAGTTTTGCTTACGAAACTGGATTCGGTGCTTTTGTGGATTGGACAGTTGAATCAGACGAATTTGAAAAACCCTGTCAGAAAGCTGCGTAAGTCCTCCGTTATTTTTTCCCACGTTAGAACCAGACCCAAACTCATTTTCTTCATTTTCCAAAAATTCCCCAAAATTTTAAAGAAGCTTATAATACGGCTACGGATGCATGACGTTTGGAAATAAATTGAAATCAGACTGATGAAGTGTAATTTGTTCCATAATCTGGCCCGAAGTGCCAGAAAATTTTGAGAATTTGACTTTTTCAAGTCCACCAAAACGCATCTTGTCGGTCTAGAGTTCCACATAATTTTTTCCGCAAAATACACCAAAAAACCCCATTGTAGTTGTAAATTATTTACAACTGCTTTTAGGTATCATTCGCCGAAGGAATATTACGATACTTTTTTACACTGGATAAATCAACAAGCCGACAATACTGATAAAATGTTGTTGGCGTTCAGCAAACAGTTTCAGTCAATCGAGTACTTGCTAGATCCACCTTCATACGCCACAGGAAAATTAAACTTCACCGGACGGCTACCCAATTGTGAGTTGATATGTTATTTTGACCTAATTGCAATTCATATCCAACATATATCTTTAGTCGTTCATCCGAATCAAAAGATTCAATTGACGATTTTGGAGCTTGGAGGTGATGGCAAGTGGTACGAAACTGATGCCTATTGCGACGCAACGCTACTCAATGTACCCGATAGTGAGTAATTGAGCAGAATAACTTTTAATAAAATTTATTTCTTGCAATTGTTTCTAGACAAAAGCGCCAATTTATACATCGACATCCTCAAGTTTCGCATAAACAAGTTGCAAAAGTGGATGGTATTGAAACAAGCACCATTTGATACTGATGCTGAAGATCAACATGACGCAGATGAAGACCTTGAATGGGACCAAGATGCGGCCAATGCCCTGGGAAAATTTGTCGAATTAAGTCGCCAACCAGGCCCCAAAATGTGCAACATCCTTTGGAAAGGAGATGATACGGCTATGCAGAGGTATTGGATTCATATAGCTTGGATTCATATAGCGAAAGAAGAATCCGCCGATGATAATTCAAGATCTCTGCAAAATATAGGCGAAGCAATTGCTTGTATCAATCAGCAGCTTCCTTAATTGGACAACACAAAATGCGCTGCGATGACATAGTTATTATAACGTCATACAGCGCACAGGTTAAACAACTACGAGCAAAAGTAGAGGAAGCATGCAAAGCCATTTTAAATGGCACATATTTGTCGAATCACAGCTACTCACGTAGCGAATTATTCATTGAAGATCTACGTAATATTCGAATTGGAACAGTAGATGGGTTTCAGGTGGTAAATTATGATTAGTAATTAAATCACAATACATTACTTTAGGGTTTTTCACAGGGACAAGAATCCGACATTGTAATCTACAACATTGTGCAATCAAATCAATATCTGACCATCCGATTCTTGGAAAACTTTGAACGTTTAAACATCGCAATCAGCCATGCTCGATGCTTGCTTATTGTCTTTGGCAACGCTACTATGTTTCCATCGTTGGAAGCAGGAAAGTGTTTCATCGTTAGCAAAGATCAAATCAACACAGAGGGCCGACTACATTGGCCTAAACTGGTAGAATGGTAGGCAAAAATTGATCGTTTATAAGCGAGTGATCCGGGTTTTAGTCGTGCACGACTAAAATCCGGATCACTCGGCCACGGATCACTCAATTTTTGAAGTGAAAAATTGGATTCGGGGTTCGGGAAACTTGTTTTCCTATGTTTCTGAGTACGGCGGACATTTCTATGACGATTTTAAAAAAATTTAAAATTTTTTTAAAATCTTGAAAAATTTTTAAAAATTTTAAAATTTTAAAAAATTTTAAAAAATTTTAAAATTTCAAAATTTTGATTTTAAAGTGTTCCCCTGACCCTGTTGAGTATGTTGAACAAGTTGGCCAACTTTTTTCGACATTTTTGAGTCTGAAATTTAGGTGATCCATGAGAATATGATCCGGGTTTTAGTCCTGCACGACTAAAACCCGGATCACTCGACCACGGATCACTCAATTTTTGAAGTGAAAAATTGGATTCGGGGTTCGGGAAACTTGTTTTCCTACGTTTCTGAGTACTGCGGACATTTCTATGACGATTTTAAAAAAATTTAAAATTTTTTTAATAATTTTAAAAAATTTTAAAAAATTTTAAAATTTCAAAATTTTGATTTTAAAGTGTTCCCCTGACCCTGTTGAGTATGTTGAACAAGTTGGCCAACTTTTTTCGACATTTTTGAGTCTGACATTTAGGTGATCCATGAGTTCCATTTACAATGAATGTGCAATTTCATTGTAATCTGAACAGAATTCCGATTACAATGAATGTGCAATTCACTCTCTGCTCTACTTGGCTCGAAGGATTCATTTGCCATTGCCAAGCAACCATTACACTAGAATAATCCTTCTGGGGCTGCTGATTTGTGAATTGACCCTGTTGCAGAGTCTGAGTTGGTCCTGTAATAGCCTGAGTTGGCTGACGTGGCTGTAGTGCAGCTTGCTGCTGGAATTGCTGCATTTGTTGGTACTGCTTCCGCAGCTCCTTTTGTCTTTTGAATTCCAGAAATTCATTGTAGTAGGAATTCTGTTGAAAAGTTTCATGGCCATCCTGATATCCAGAATAGCCAATATTGTAGGCACCTCTGCCTCTGCTATTAAAGTTAGCATTTGGGTAACCTCCTCTACATCTGTAGTTACCTCTAGTAAGATTGTTGAAGCCTCCCCTATTGAAGCTAGGGAAGCTGGCTCTGTCTCTGCTCCAGCGTTCGGACAAAACTCGCAATGTCCTGCAGTCTGCAGTATTATGTGTTATGTTCTTGTGGAACTCACACCATGGATTTGTCAGATCTCGGGAGACTTGACCTTCCTGGCTGGTGCCGGGTATGGCCACATCAGACTGATTTTCTATTCGCCTACTATCAACTTTTTGCTGGAGCTGATCGAACCTTTCGATCAGTTGTACCATTTCTTTAGAAATTTTTAATAGAAGAGACTCCTTCTTACCTTTTTCAGTCTGAGCCCTAGGGGCTTCCTGAACTGGAATCTCCTCTATTTCAGGTGAGTCACTTCTTGACCTTTGGGTCTGGGCCGGTACCTGATTACCTAAAGTTTGATATGGTTGCTGAAACCTTTGTCTCTGGCCCTGTTGAAATCCTTCTGACTGATTCCTAGCAACTACTGCAATTTCAAGATCATGCCCACTCCGATTGGCTATCTCATTGATAACAATGGGATCCTGCTGTGTACCCTCTGGTCCATATCTTTGAAAGGCATTTTTGTACCTGCGTTCAATGTCATGAATTTCTACAGCTAAATCATATTAAGTTCTGAAGCTATGTTTGGAATTTTTCAGTTCAGACTGAAATGTAGGATCGCTTTTATACACAAAGGTGTCAATAATCAGCCTCTGTTTTGACTGATAATCTAAGTCACCCTTAACAAGTTCCACTAATATACTGACTCTTTTTAAGAAGTCAATGGCCTGTTCATTGGGTCTTTGTTGGATCTCAAATAATTCCCTGGTTAACATTTTCAGGTTACACTCTGGTGCAAAGACATTGATTATGGCTCCCCTGGCATCCCTATAGGTCATTTTGTGATGTGCAACAGCCTTCTGTCTGCCCTTAGAAAGCCTCAGCAGTGCTCCATACTTAGCTGATTGGGGGATTGGGGTGTATCCCTACGGAATTCCCCTTCTAGTGCTGTTAAGAAGTTAAGCACTTGCTGATTTACCATACCTTCTTCCAAAAGTTTGGGTAACACACCTTTAACGATATTCCTGATGATGATCTCTTGTGCCAAAATATTTGTTGGCATTTCTCTCTGATCATATGCTGCTGTTAAAACTGGATCCATATCAGAGTTCAAAGATTTCAACATTATTCAATTTGGATCTCGTTGCAGTGGTACACCTCCTTGATTTGATGGTAAATTGTCTCTGTAAAATCGATAATCCCTATATGGGAAACATGTCAGTTGATCTGGTCTAAGGGTATTTGGATGTACTATATTTCCTCTACCATCATAGACCACTCTTGTCAAAGTTGGATGCTGCAGAGCTATCTGATTTTGATTCCTGAGGTCTGCCCATTGCTCAGCTCCCTCAAATCGAAGATCTCTAGCTGCACCTCTCCAACTTTTGGGCTCAAAGTTAAGTTTTTGCCCTTCATCAACTTTAGGCCTATTACTAGGTCCTACCCATGCATATGTTTCAGCTAAGAGATGGTTGTCTCTTTCTTCACCCCTATTACATGGTCTAACCTGTCTATCCAGCTCCTGTCCACGACTGTCAGCTTCCCTTTTATTGTTCTCCGTGGCATCATTCGCGATTGTGTTGAATAAGGCCTTGACAGTCCCTTTCAACTCGCGTAACTGTGTCGCCAATTCTTGGTTGGACATTTTGGGAGCTCTTTCCAGCTAGTGGAATTGCTCTTGATCTTGTGGAATCCTCTCAAATCGTTGTTCGCTTTCAGGATCACTTCACCCAAATTTGGTCGAATTTCAGGCATAAGGACATCCCGTTTTTGTCCTGCTAATTCGACCGGTGGTGGTGATCATTTAATATTTTGCGGCGGCAGTCATTCAGCATCTGGATTTGGATTTGCTGGGCCTGCCTCTTGCAGTTCGATGGCAATCTCTGGTGGGCCATCTATTGGTACACAAACATCTTGGGGCATAAAGTGCATTGCCTGTTGTTGCAATGGCTGCACCCTGGCAGGAGTCTAATCCGGAATCACTGGGTCAGGAGCAGCATGCCATTGCTGATCTCTGCCTCCCAAATTGAGTAGATTCCCAGTGCTCACCACTCTGGGTGGTGATCTATCTAAAGTATTACCACTCAGTATCCTTTCATTTGGCATCTTAAATCTTGCTAACTTTCTGTATAAACCTTGAGCATAGTCTTTTCTCCTAGTCCGACTACGAAGTTCCATTATGAGGAGTTAAAAGCCACCACTTGTTGTGTAGGTCTTTCCTTAAGGGTTTAAGAAAAGATAGAGACCTCTGGTCTGAACTGACCTGTTAGAGCTAATTCCTTGGCTCAGCCTCAGAGTCAGTCTGGTTCCCCAGACCTGGCAACAATAAAGATAAACTACTTTAATTACGGGGCCTCACACGGAACCCTCGTAGTCTCCTAGAGGAGAAAAGGAATCCCCTCAGGGATAAACTTACTTGCTGCATCCCCTGATGGGTCTTCTAGAGCTTGCAGTCAGCAAGCTGGCGCCTGAGCTTTTTGCCCTTCACTCCAGTCGGTCGCTGGGATCTAAATAATAAATAATATATAAAGCAATAAACACTGATGAATATTAAAGAGAAATTGGATACACTACTAATATTTTTATGTAAAATAAATAACACGAATGCTGGGTAAAGTTTATTGGACGTCAGCTATAATATCCAAAAATAATATAAAATGACAATAAATGAATCACTATCACTTTTTTGGTCTCTCTGTGGTGCTCCACTTCTATGCAAATGTCTGCACTGCTGGTGGTCCAATTTGTCTATTTGCATGGTGATTTCCTGATGCAACTTGCCATCAACAGGGTGCCCAACAGGGACCGCCAGGAAGTGATAAAACACATGTTCTGGAAGTCTTATTGTTCAGAACTCGCAGCAACCCCAAAACCCATTAACCCCAAAACCCATTGGAACCCCAAAACCCATTAAAGATCGGGGTATACACTTGGCAAAATCAATTTGGATTTGTGCAACTGCAATTCAGAGAATCAGAAGCGAAACTCGAAATTGGTGAATATAAATCCATTTTGAAGGAGGACACCTACAAGGTAAAACGGTATTATCACATGATTTTCTACTATTTAGGCTTTGAGACTTTGACACCTGGATTGCAGTACCCAATGACGGCAGATGCTAATCCAATGGATTACCCTACAGCATATGCACCAGGCAACCTGCTAGTAATCAGACTGGAATACATAACCAAAAGTTTCCTGGAGAGAACTTTAGCCTCCGATATGCCCGGGTATACTTTGACATATAGCCCAGCCAGTGAGTTAGTCTCAAAAGTGCCATTAAATCGTCCATCCACATCCCAGACAGCGCAAGCTGGAGGGTCAGGACAGGTAAAAACTCAGCAGCAGGCACTGGCGCCAGTTGTAAAAACGCAACAGCCAGGGGTTGCCATGGTAGCCAGGCAAGCAGCTGCAGTTATAGTGGTTGCCCCACCGCAAACTCAACCAGTGGCAGTGCAACAGGTTGTGGTAACTCAACCTCAAACAGTGGCAGAGATAGAACCCAGAAGTTGTCACCATTATGCAATCCCTGCCTTCAGCTCCAGCTGTTTTGCCAGCTAAAGTTAAACAGCTTTTGCCAAAGATAGGGGGCTCCAGACTCAGAGTCTAGCTCGTAGGAGGAGGAATGTGAAATTTAAGAAGCTGGGAGATAGACATTGGAGGATAAAGACTACATGGAGGCTAAAATGCAGCAACAAGAAATAGAGGAGAAAAAGGTTCAAACTCTAATTGATGAAACAGCCACTGAAATGTCGGGAATTGATGTTAGACTGGATAAAATGCAGGAAACATCTCAGGAAATTGCTGTCCAGTCTAAGGACCCCAAAGCTCATGACCTGCAAGCAAAACTCGAGGCCCTTCAGGCCAAAATTCAGGAGCAGAAACGCCTGATGCAGCAGGAATTCCTGCCCCAGCAGGCAATACGGAAAAAGTTGAAGGAGCAGTCATATTCCGATGATAACTCAGATTCAGCTACCACAGCTATGGAACTAATGAAAAGGGGGTAGTCTTTGCGAAAAAGAAATCCAAGGAATTCACTCTCCTGAAAGAGTTCAACAGATGATTGCTGAAGGTATGTCTGAAAGATTTATTCGGCAATTGGCAAAGGAAAAGATAAAGTGCTGTGTTCAATTAAGTAAAGCGCATCAGCATAGACAAGCATCCCAAGAGCAGCCGACAGAAACACCCATAACTGGTTCCGAAAAGGACGCCTATGACACCAAAGAAGAGACAACAACCCCGGATGCCACAACGACTCGACAGTTGAAATCGGAGACCTCTAAAAGTCAAACGATGTCAGATACACCTACCACATCTGCTCTGACTTATTCTCAGATGCAGACAGTATCGAAAACCAGCAAAAAGGTGACTACTAAATCCGGCAAATCTACGTCGGTCCCAACAAGCTATACTGCCACTTACAAGAAATTTTATAGCAAACAACCGGGAAGCATGTTGGTTAAGCCCCATTTTGAATCAAAGGAAAAACTGATCAAAAATGTCAAATTGAATGTAGTTGCTAGACTGTCAAGGGAAGCAACTCAGTATGTCACTTCTAGTCAATTAGCAGAGACTCTGATTGATTATTGGGAATGGCAAAGGGAACAAAGGCGAATGGTTAGCCCCATTTCTTTTGAAAATCATCAGGTGGCCAATTATTTTGTCTTTGACCACCAAGAATGGCCAATAATATATGGAATGGTTAATGATGCCATGGCCCGAATTTATGACAATTACCACCAACAGTTCCAAATGCAGGGTGGTTTTATGTTTGATGGAAAATGTGTGCTTGAAGAAATTTGGCAATGGATTATTTTAGCACTCGTTCCCAGGTGGCTTCAAGAGTACAACACTTCAGACGTCTTTATGGCCATCAGGTACATGACCCTGGTGATATTTTTACAGTTGGATTTCACTCTGGTCATGGCCACTGTTATTGGTAGATGGTATGCACAGGCGCGCTTGTTTGCAAACAGACAACTAGTCCTTAAAGCCCAAGAAAACAGAGTAGACAAGTACTACATTGCAGCCTTTAATCATTACATTTTTATGGGTTCACAGAAATTAAACATAATGGGGGTGAAACAGAAGGCACCGGGTGATGACCGAATGCAACCAGGTAAGTTTCAATGCACAGAGGTCAAGAGCATGGGTAAGTTTAAAGTGCCCAAGCTTCCTCCCGCTAAAATATAGCAGCCGCCAATGCAAAAGTTGTCAAGTTCGACCAGCCAGAGGTCATATGTGAGGCCCGCTACTTCTTCTTACAAAAGTCTTCTTTCAAAATCTCAGTCATGATCATCTAAATCTTTAAATTCAACTTTTAGACAACCAAATCAACAGTATAGTGGCTCCACAAGCAGCAGATATACCAGGCAGGCAGCAGGGGAGAGATGATGCATTCTCAAACTCTGCTCCATACCGAGGTAGACTGGGGCATGGTAGAGGCCAAGCTAGAGGACGTTTCCAGGGATGTACTCCAGGACCCTACAGAGGCCAAAGAAATTATCAGGGCCAGAGCCAAGACACACATTTTTACAATCCAAATTTCCAACCACTTGGTAGATGTGATTGGAACCAAGGAGGCCAAGGTCAAAATCAAGGCCAAGATGGAGGTCAAACTCAAGGCCAAGGCCAAAGGGGAGTCAATCCCAACTATTGAGGAAAGCCTCGAGGAGGTTATAGAGGTGGTCGGCAGCAGCAGTAATCAGCCCAATAATTTTGGCCAAAAACTCTCTTTTCGGCACATTATTTTACTAATTTCATAAAATCCAAAATCCAAAAACACTAATAAAATTACAAAAATCCAAAAATTACAAAATTACAAAATCCAAAAACATTATTTAAATTTTTTAGTGCTGCTGGCCTACAAAAATTTTATTTTGACAAACTGGAGCAAAAGCCACCGCAAAAATATTTTCAAATTTTTGGCCACATTTTTTGCTCAATTTGTAGCACATTTTTATTTTTGTAATACTCGTACATTCCCGCGTCGTCTTTTTGTAGTTTATTTCAGAAAAAATAGAAAGTGGGAAAGGGATTTGCGTGATCAACTTGACCTATTGACCAACAACTTTGCCACTGCATGCAAACTAGCGGACCAAACCCTAAATCAACACAATTGGGCATCAATGGCAACATCATACTCCTTAGGGCAGGAGGTCTTTTCCAACAAAGCCAAGGTCAACATGGATGTCACTTGCCAGCTATTGCTGCACAGCCATTGATATTCATATTGTCTGGTGACCTAGTAAGTACTGGAGTTTGAGCCCAGACAAACCAGGTCACTGGGAGTTGGCCAAATGGTAGTTATTTTGATGACACCGGGGTAACCCAGCCGAAAAGTTTTCTACCTCCCATAGGTCGGTTTTGATGCTCAAGGGATGTTGGGCACCTTGTTGCTGGTAAAGTCATGATTGGGAAGTGGACATGCAAATCGAAAAAGTGGATCACTAGTGATGCAGACATTTGCATAGCAATGGAGCGCCACAGGAAGATGGAAGTGATGATGATAAATTTTTGTCAGATTTTTATATTTTCTCGATTTTAGTGCTGTCTTCCAATAAAACTTTCGCCACCATTTACGTATTAATTTACATAAATTATTTAGTGGTGTTTCCACATTATTTTAAATATTTGTTATATTATTCTAGTGAATTATTTTAGATTCGACACTTCGATAGGAGTGGAGGGCCACAGGCCCAGGTGCTAACGCTTGCTGATGTCAAGCGACAGGAAGACCTGTAAAGGGATCCTGCGAGTAAGTTATCTCCTGAGGAGAGGTCTTTTCCTTCTGAGAGAGTGTGAGGAGCCATTGTGAAGCCCCTTGTTCAAAGGTAAGTTGTTAATTGTTGTAGCATGGTCTGGGGCCAAACTGTTGCGCCATATCTGAGGCTTGGCCAACAAATAGTTCTAACTAGTTCAGTTCAGACCAGAGCCTATCTTTTCTTAATCCTTAAGGAAAGACCTGCACAACAAGTGGTTGTATGTCTGCACTGCTCTAATTTTTCATAGACTATGTATTATAGCCACAATAATTATATGAAGTGATGCTTTTTGCATATTTGCTTATCTTATATATATTATATTAGCACACTGTTTTTTATATTTCTAAACTTATTACAATTTTGTTTGAATGGTTGGCATAATCAGTGCAATGAAACATGCATTTTCAATGTTGGCTTATTTCATGCTGGTTATTGATTAAATTTATAAAATTTGACTTCACCTCCCATCAAACTGCCACAGAACGTCCCAATGTTGATAAACTCGAAATGAATGCAGATGGTTTCCAAAACGAATTGGACAAAGATCACATAAACACCGAGATCAAAACAATGGAAGATCAAATGGGGACTTTGACTGGATGGAAGATCAAATGGGGACTATAAATCATGGAAGTATGTTAAATACAAAATGCGAAGTCATATAATAAAATATTCCAAAGAACTAGCAAAATCTAAAAGAAATAGAGAGAAAGAGCTACAAAGAGAGTTACTGGATTTGAAGGCTACATTAGATAACATCAATCAATAAAGAAATTTGGAAAGGTATACAGAGGCAAAAAACTTATACCGGAAAAAAATTATAATGGAAAAAGCAAGAACAAGATGGAATTTATATGGTGAAAAACCGAACAAAAATTTTCTCAATATGGAAAAGAAAAATTATAATAGGAAAAAGAAAATACAATTAAAATCATAATCAGGTATTGAAATAAGCAAACCAGAACATATTTCAGCATAAATTTATAAATACTATAACTCTCTATATGGAAAAAATCCATCATTAAGAATTTAGAAAAAAGAAATGTTTCTCAACTCATCAAAAATATCAGAGGAACAGAAAAGTATCCTAGAAAAAGATTTAATAATATAAAAATACAAGAATGCTAGAAAAATATGAAAAATAACAAATCTTCAGGCGATAAAAGTCTTATAGTAGAATTCCACAAGATATAATACTCTGATACTATAGAACATCCATTGGTTAAAAGCTTCAATTTTTCACTATGGAATAATCAAATCAGTGATTTACAAAGGAAAAGTATTATAACACTGATTCCCAAACCAAATAAGGACCCCAATAAATTACAGAACTGGAGACCCATATTGATGCTAATGAATAGAGATTACAAAATATTAGCAAAAGCCCCAGTAGAATGACTAAAAACTAACTTGAAGAGTATAATAAATGAAGACCAGAAAGGTTTTGTACCTGGAATGTATATTGGAGAAAGCATACAATACCTGTTGGGTAATATTGAATATTATGAGAGTAAAGAGGAATTAGGATTCTTGATTTCATTAGATATAGAAAAAGCCTTTGACCCATTAGACAGAGATTTCATGACTAATGCATTAAAAATTTTCAACTTCGGAGAAAATTTTACTACTGGAATCAAAACTCTCCATGAAAAATTTGAAGCAGTAGTTCAAAATTCTTGTTTCCGTACAAAACGTTTTGAAATCCAAGCAGGAATCAGGCAAGGTTGCCCCCATATCTTCATGCATATTTATTTGTGCAATGGAATTAAAGGCACACAATGGTTCGAAGTTGCGAAAGTTATCAGGGACTAATGATTGGAGCCCAGACACACAAAAGTCTGCATGTATGCTGATGATACAATTATTCTAGCTATAGATAAGAAGGATTACAAACATGCTTCAAGTATTATTCAAGAATTCTCAAAACTTTCTGGCCTTAAAATAAATGTTAACAAAACCCTAATTCTAGAAATTGGACAAAATAAAAAGAAAAAAGGTAACATAAGTGAGAGTGAAATACTGAACTGAATGAAAATCCTTGGAATAAATTTTTCATAAAATTAAGAAGAGATGTATAATGAGAATATCAGGAATAAAGTTGGAAAATGTCAACAATTATGCAAATCATGGCAGTCTAAAAACCTGGCCGTGTACAGGAAGGTGGCCATATGGAATAGTATATCCCTAAAACAATCCCTAAAATCATGTAGTGCCTATTAAATCTTCCAACCAATCAAACAAAAAATAGTGAAAAACTTAAATGACATGGTAACACACTTCTTGTTCGAATGACCATAAACCAAAAAACAGAAAAAATGTCTTAATTTAGAATTATTTCAAAGAAGAGACAAAAGCTCCAGACATTGAAATTATGATTAAAACATTAAAAGCAAAACGGTTACTCAGATTGATTGAACCAGGAAAATGTAATGAAATTGGACTCCAACAACCAGCTAATTTCTCTCCGAAAACATTAGGAGTGAAACTCACTCAATTTTACACAGAAATAATAAAACAGATCCAAGCAATCCCCTCAAATAACATTTATAAAATAATCATCCCTGCCCAAGTCATGGTGCAGTAGTCAAATAACAATACTTTCATCCTAAGTGGAAAAAAAAACAATATTCTTGAACACCTTGACTGATACAAATTCAATTTCATTTTTCACTCGTTCAAAAATGATTGGATGCTTAAAAGCTAGGAAGAGCTCAGAAATGAAAATTGTGGAATGCTATGGTTTAATTATTGTAAGGTGATACAAGTCATCCCCCATGGGTGGAAAGTTCATGTCCAGGCGCATCATCATTCAAAAAAGGAACTGAATTTGAACTACAAAATTTTGAGATTCAACAAATCAAAAATTTGAAGAAACACTTGAAAGAGACAAAATTATATATCCCTATGTGACAACAAAAATGGCAATCAAGGCTAAATATAAACTACAATTTTTTGTAATTCTTGGAAAAAAGTTTATCAGATTGGAATAAGTAATAAACACAAAGAAAAAAATATATATATATACAATACAAAATTATATATATATATATAATACAATAATTACCCCACACCTATTAGCCAGATACCAAATTAAATCCTCTAGTGCTTGTTATCAATGTAGCTAGGTAGTTGATACGATTCATACATTCTGGGAATGTCAACAAATGAAAATTCTCAGAAAAGAGTTAGAATTCATAATAAAGCAAACTCAGATCAAAATATAAAAATTGATAGAATAACAACTATTTTAGGTTGGTTGGAATATCTTGTTCTTATCGGCAGATCTTTTTCTCTTTCATTCGTTTGACTTTGACTACTTTTCTTCTCCCTTTTCTTATTCCCTTACCCTTCTTCCCTAACTTTTCTTGTATATTTTTGGCAACTTTTCTATTTCTTATCTATATTTTTCATTTCATTCCATTTTCCACTCATTTTTACTGCTCTTCCTGTGTATTCTTTTTCTTTTTTCATTCTTTCTTTTTATCTTCTGTTACTGTAATTTTTCTTTTATTTTCACTTTCAATCTCCTTCCTCCTTCGTTTCCAGTTTTTTAGGCAAATGTATGACTTGAATGAACATCAGAATCGATTGTGTTAAATCCATAACATTGCTCTCAATATGTGAGCTGAAACATTTTCATCTCACCTGACTGAAACTTACCTGCATTTATCTTATCTTTTTGTGAAAAAGAAAGACTGGTGGTAGACCGTGTCACATAGGTGATGCACCCTGGAGTTTTGAAGGAGGAATTTTTTGAAATGTGTTCTATACAAAAAAAATTTTATGACCAAATTTCCTGAATTTTGATTTCAATTTTGGAGCTTCGAACTACCTTGATTTCAATTTGGACTGCTTTTCCCTCCACAAAAGCCCCAATGTTGCATGCACATGCACACAAATTAGTCTCTCCTCCACTGTGTTCTTTGATGCCCAGGGTTGGTGCCACTTATGAGTGTGAAAAAATGCAACACTAAAAGAGTTGCCCAAAATTCGGAACAAATACAAGCACAAATGAATCCACAAACAGTTATTTCCCCTTATATTAGCTACAGTGGATCAAAACGAGAACGTAAATTTATCCTTGGAAGACATTAGTAAAATGGTCTAAAATACCTTTGCTTGCAATAGCTAGAAAATATCATTTTTCTTTGCTGGCTATCAGAAAATAAAAAATTCACAAAAAATAAGAAAACTAATGTAGAAATGGAGAAAAGAAGTAACTACAGAATGTGACAAAATAAATGACAAAATAAATGACAAAAACCAAACTGTGACAAAATAAATGAGGGTGATAAGATAAAAAAATCAAGAAAAGCAGAAAAAGAGTGGGGAGTATATGAAGTGAAAAGAATCGAAGCAATCAAGGAACAGAACATAATGGACAAATTAGTAGGAAGAAAAGCGCATTTATATTTTTATCACTTTTGAAGATCAAAAAACGTTGAATATCAAAAAAATGCATTTTAGAACAAACTTTTAAAAATTTCTAATTATTGGCCAAATAACTTCAATTTTTGCCAGGAAACTAATATTTTTCACATTTTTTGATTTTAAAAATATTCAGGGGATGGATGGACTTTTTCACAGGTCAGACAGGGGTATCCAGGGGCCTCAAGAGGAATGATTTACTTGTCCCATTCATACCCGAATATATGCATTTATGATGTTGACCATGAAAATGAGGAACAATTGTGTTGGTTAAATGACTTTTTATGTGTACAATATTTCAGATTGAGATGTACTTTTATTACGCCTTGGATGGTTGCTCCTTTTTTATCACTGCAATGCTATTCACAAGAACAACAAGACAATAGAGACATTTACAAGTATGAATAGGCAAAGGCTCTAATTCAAATGTTAAATGTAGTTTGACTTCATCATAGATGAACTATCAAGACCTATAAGTTATTTGAAACGTTTGTCATTGACCATAAAAGATAATTCTTTTTTAATTCATTCATGCAACACATGTTACACCAGCACATTCCTTGCCAAAGTGTGTCTGTGAAAGAAGTTAAATCCACAAAAGTAATTTTTCAGCTTTTTGTGATGTTTTTCAGACCTAATGAAGATGAGTTTTTGGAATAATCAAGCTGAAGAATGGTTTGTTGTACAAAATACACATACCCACTTAAATAAGCCCCCTTAGCTTAGAAATCCATAAATTTAGCAGACTGTAACATTAAGCATCACCTTTTTGTGATCAGTGAATGTGTAAGACCAGTTGCTTTGTCTGGCACACATTTAGCAGTGAATGCTAAGAATTACTATCTTACACCAAGTAATATTCTTGCATACATGAATTTTTGACACAATTGTTCGTTAATAGTTTACTTCCTTGTTTCAGATTATCATCACCCCTTAGATTATATCCAATTTTCACAAACGACAAAGTCAATTGATCTCCTTCCAAATGACAATGAAGCCAACTTATCATACTTAAAACAGGTGCGTGGATTTCTTGTGGACAAAATGTGTGCATTTGGGATGGTAGGAATGGTGTAGAAAGCATGGCAGAGGTCTATACACGTGAAACTTCACATCAATGTATAAAATACTAGAATTCGCTTCTACTTCGACATTAACCATATGATGGGGTTGACTCTTTGTTCTAACATTATAAGAAAATGTAAAAAGTTGGCTCCAGGCCAAAAAAACATTGACACATGTGAAAATTTCACAATGTTTTTACATAAAATTCAAAGAGTTTTTAATTTTAAAATGTTTCTAATTTGTACAATTTTTACAAATTTTTGTACATGAAGCAATAGAAGTGTAAAACTCTGAAGCTATGAAGTGTTTTCTTCAGATTTAAAATATTTGTACAAGTTTAAAATATTTGCACAAGTGTGACAAAATATGGTACATAAGACCCTAAAACTGTAGAATCCTTAAACTTTTTTTAGTTTCTGTATCTAAAACCTAAGAAAAGGTTTTATGCATAAAAAATCATGTAAATCGTGGATTTTTATAAATTTTAATAATTTTGGTGCATTGAACCATAAAACCCTAGAATTTTCTGTACATAAAACCTAACTGTTCTATGATCTTATACATAAAAAACTGTAAACCTCAAAACATATTTATGAAATTTTACAAATTATTGTAGATAAAACCCTAAAACCATGAAACTTCTTAAATTTTTTTTGATTTTATACTTGAAACCTCAGACTTTTACAGTTTGATGGATAAAAAATCATGTAAAATAATGAAACTTGAAAAGTTTTCTGGATTTGTAAAAACATTTACAAATGGTTTTTCAATAGACGCAACATACAGAGCATAAACTGACTATCCAATAAAGCATAACACAACTGAATGTAAACTGTAATTCTAGAAACAAAAAAGAAAAAAATTAACAGAAGAAAACTCTCACTCATTTTTAGTTGCCTAAATTTGTAAAAATGGTTGCATATTCGATTGAAGTTTTCTGTGTATACATTCTTACATTGCCAGGTTTGTAGCCATATAAGTGGATTTCATTATATTTTTTCCATTTATCCCCTTGTCAATTGCACTGATTTTCAAATGCACCATTGTTCTATGTGCGCTGTCCACTTGCACCATGTGTTTAAAGTGCCAACTGAATTGGCGTTTCTGAGAATGTGCCATCTTTGTCCTTACTTTCATAAAAACAATGATGCACCTGTTAATTACATAAAAAGGTGACAAATGGCAGAAAACTGCAAAAATACAAAATTTCTCTGTAGCATCTCTATTTCCTCAGACTTCTACTTTGTTCAACATGTTTGATTTTCATTATTTTTGTTACTGTTTTTCATCATATTTTCTCATCATCCTGTGCCTCTGTAAATGGAATATGTTCAGAAATGGGGCAGTAAGTCAATAGGCCAAAATTATGAATTCTGAAAGCTCATGTTATGATAATTTTTGAAGTGACCAAAGACATATTTCTGAGAGCAGTCTTTCTTCACACAGCTCCATTTCCTCCTTTCTTCAAGCACAGCAGCTGATCAATAAATGAGGCCATCAGGCAGGATTAGTCTTTCGCATCCTGAAACATTTCATGAAATAGATTACCAGAAGTAGATTATCACCTAATGCAAAATGTTTTTTAAATCCGAAAAAAATTCAGATTGATGATAGTTTACAGGCTCTGTGACTAATTTTTCTGTATGGCTGTCAAATACTTTACAATAATGTAAGTTTTGGCCTAGCCTGAGTGGGTTTCATACGCTCATTGTATGTACATATTAAGTGTCTATACCTCTCTATTTTTCTTCTTACTTTTCTAGACTGTTTTCATAGCCAAAAGAAACAAATGAAAAAGGCCTAATTGACTACACGATAGACTTAATAGTATACTGCAGTTGAATGTTGAAAATTTTTATTGGAAAATATGTGTATTTATTACAGAATCATTCATTGAAATGTCTGATAAACTTCCCATGGCTTCAATGTCATACTGTATTGGCATCTTGCTTGAAAGGGAGTATGAAAGGTAAGAAAGGGATCAGATACCATAATGGTCTAGAGCCTTTTATGTATTCATTAAAATTCCTTTGGAGTGCAATAGATGATATGGCAACAATCGATATGGGTTTAGTGAATCATATATGGTTTATCATGACCATATCAGCTAGACAAAAAAAGGATACAGATAAGTCAAAAGCTGCAGTGTTAATGGGTGAACACGTATCATATACACTGGTGCATGTTTCGTGAGTTTAAATAAGTAAATTATTGTTCTTTTTCCAAACAACGTTTTTTTTTCTTTTCGAGCCATTTATAATAAAAGTTTGTGTGTGAACATTTTGTTTGTATATTTCTTGATAAGAACAGGGTAAAATCGTACAAAAGAGTAAAACTCTGTGCTTGCTAAAATTTTTAAAATATCAAATGTGGAAATGTAACAATTATTTCCCAGATGATATATTCACAGGTGCATGGCAATTTTTCAGATGTCTCTTTTTTATTGGAAATGTTGAAATCAATAATTATTGACTAGAAATTAGAAGTAAAGAACGAAATGATTGATTGCAGGTATGATGTTGCAATAGAGATTATTGTAACTCATTTTGTCTTTTTTTATTGTAAAAAATATATATACACATGTATACAAAAAACATAAAAATTTTGAAAATACAAAAAATAAATACTGTAAAAGTTTCACAATTTTGTCGATTATTATATGAGAGTTAAATTTTGCATAAATAATGGCTTCTATTCCATCCTCATGCAACATTGTTCGAAAATTGATCTAATTATTAGTATTACCATTTTTAACTTATTCCCAAAATAATTCATTAGTTTCTGTTATCTAATTCAAAGTTTTTTATGCAATTTAAAACTGGTACGTCTTATCATATTCCCTCTGTCTGTGCTGTCCAAGTTTATCAAACATTTGAAAATGTACATAAATATTGATTCTCTTCAAAATTCAACATATAAGGCATTAAATTTACTAAGGTATATTTACTAGTAATTTCTATTTCATTGATTCTGAATTTCTTCAAGTAAAGGGATAATTTTTCCTCAGCTCTTCAGCTTTGGCTCCATTAGCTGCAACTGAAGCTACAAATATTCTGCTAGGTAATGGTCCCAAAAATAAAGAATTGGGAGGTGTTGACTACTAATTTTGCATCATGTATATGTCAATGTAGAAAAAAACATAACCAGTTGAGCAAATGCATGTAGCAGAAGAGAAGAGTCTTTACATGACAGGCAGAGTGTCTTACTGCAGCATTAATGAAGAGAAATGGATCAGAGACACACAGAGTGTCTTACTGTAGCTATGGCAATGTTTGGATGTTCGAATTCCTTAGGAGACTGATTACCTTGTAGAGAGCACAATGTCAAAACACTCAGTAAGCACATCTATCACCACTAGAAAAAAAAGATTAAAATATTTGAAAAACTTTTCACTATTTTCATGTTGAGTACCTGTCGAAGATGAGCTTGCCATTGAGATTTTCACCTGGTGAAACAACATTTTTTTCAATTAAATTAACGAATGATACTACATTAGCATCAAAAGTATTTTGATTTTGTGTTAGAACTCTAGCTGTTTCATCACTTTGGCTATTTGTATGAGTAGATGATATATTTTTTGACAAACTCAGAATTTACACTTGCTCCTCCATCAGTGCACAGCCTTTGAAGCCGTGTTTCTAACCAAGAATTTCTACATATAGCCACATGAGTTGGAGGCATGGTAAATTAAAATCAATTTGTTTTCTAGAACAAAGTGCAGATTATTAGTCAACATATTACTCAATGTGAAAAATATCATTAAAACTAGCAGCATGGTATGAATGTTTCTTTAATAAAGAATTTGAACTGCTAGATTTTTCATTACAAGTATTTATTGGTACTGTGGGATTTATGTTTTTGCTTTTTTCAGAAACTTTATCATCTTACTTAGGAATATTTGAAATTTGATTGACTGCATCGTGCAATACCTGATCCACAACATGTTTGCTGTGCTCATTTATACTGTCTTTGAATGAGTGACCTGAAGCCATTTCACCTGCTACTTTTGAACTAGCAGCTAAGATATGTTTTCCAGCAGTCTTCAGGAGAGCAAATGTGAAATTAATGGAGCTCTTTAATGTTAGGCTGCTGTGGGGTCAAGATGATGATGTAACCGACCTTTGGGTATATACAAAGGAAGTTGCAACAGTTCTGACCACAGGCTAACAAAATACAATAAACTAAACTCTCTCACATGTTTCACCAGATACACTCCAGTACTTCACCAAACCTCAGGCAGAACACCTTGGAATGTACCTCAGGAGCTCCTACCCAAGTCTCCACTCCTAAGCTTATTGAAACTCCCACTACGCTCACAAAACAATACAAGTTACCATCGAAAACTGTATTGGGAAAACGATGTGGCATCGCCAGTAAAATAAAACTAGAATATAATATAAAGCGAATGACGGTGACGCATACCAACTCCAAATTAACCATAATAAAAATATCACCAAAAACACGTGAAACAGTGGCAACATAAATCTATGTAAATTTATTCTTTTTCGCCATTTCTCGCCATGTCCTACCACCTGCGCACCGAGGCCGGAAGCTGAAGACGTGCACCCACGGCAACTCCGACATGCCTCAGCCCTCAAAACCGACCCACGGGAGGTGAAAACCTTTCTGCAGCCTGAGTCTCATACTGAGGCCCTGACTGCATAACAGTTTTTCCCTCGGAAAACAACTTTTTGGGGCTACCCCCTCCAAATTGCAATCCAGCCCCTACCAAGTCCTTCAGGTGATGGCGACTTTGATCAAACCATTCGGCAGGACACTCCTTTTCAGGCTACCGGTACGATCACCAATGTAGTTTGGCCTGGACTTTCAAATTGATCTGTGACTAGGTCCGGGGCGCTGTCATTCCTCTTCTCCCATGCACTGGTTTTTCTAGTGCAGGGGTTAAGTTACTGTAGGTGCGCTTCTTCTATGGCCGGCCGCTCGCCACATCGCCCCATCCAATACTAGTATAAATGATAAAAATATTTTTCTCTCTATACTACATTTATTTTACCTGATTACGAAAGGAATTTACAATGACGAGTAAAGTTTATCACATCTTCATCTTTTTCAGACCCTTAAATCAAAAAAGAAATATGACGAAAAAATACGAGGGCTATATACACGCCTGAAAAAAGATGGATGAAAAGAACGAATTTTGCCGGGCAAGTTTTGAGCACCGGAAATGCATATTTTGTATTTTATTTGTGTTTTTGTATTTTGTATTTTTTTTAAATAAAATTTGCACGAAATAAGGATTTTTGGTCCAAAATTTGTGCCGCTAAATAAAATTATTGCCCACCACCTCCATAACCACCCTATTGAAAGCTGCCACGGCAAGGATAGAGACCACCCTGGTTTCTGCAACCCCTGAGGAATCCCCCAAAAACTCCTCGAGGTGCGGTCCCACAAGGGGCCCCAGCCATCGCCTGACCTCTATACCACTGTGGATTAACTATCTTCAAGGGTCCACCTTGAACCTGTCCCTGACCCCAGCCCTGGGTATATCACCCTCCAGTTCCCCTCTGGTCCTCTGGTATGAGCCCTGAGTGGAACTTAAGGAAGATACTCCAGAAGTGGATGTGCTGGACCTACCCTGACTTTCCTGGTTTGCGTAAGGTAACTTGAACACTCCAGGCTGTTGCCTACCCTGCGAATGAGATGACTGTCACAAGTGCTGGCTTCTACTCCTGGATGTATCTCTAGGTTGCCTTTCCGTTAAAATAGGAATCTTGAAGGGTTGACCTTCATCATCTTCAGCTTTCTGGAACTTACCAGAAAACCTCTGAGCTACTTCTGACAACCTCTTTTTCACTGCCATATCTACTGCAGTTGGCTGGTGTTCTTGCATTCAGTTGGCATACTCTTCCCTGAATGCAGTACTACCCTCTCCCCGCAAGTAGATTGCATAATATTTCTCCATCACAAATGACTTGGCCCGTGTATCAACTGCACCAATATGTCTCGGGCCCAACTGCTGCTGTTCCAACTTTAGCAAGACCATGGTACATAAGTATCTCATGGCTGCCATCACTATCTCTGCATCAAAATTATGAAACCAATTGGGCATCAACTTGAGCCAAATATACTCCCAAATGGGTTCAGGCACATTTATGTGATCATACAGGAAACCACCCTGAACTTCAAAGTGATCCCCATAGTTCTCATAAAGTTCTTCTGTTCCATTATTCACCAATGCCCAGATGATTTGATTCCTATCATCATCTGGCATATCCTGAGCAAAAAATTCGATCACTTCCAGTGTCAAAAAATCTATTGTTCCCTTCACTACCAGAAATCTCTTATGGACATCCCAGTAGTCTCTCAAAACAGAGCTCAAGTACTCCAAAGTTACTTCTTTATCTCTACTTCTCTTGGCGGACTTAGTGGACTTTGACGTAGAGGTTTTGGAAATAACTTTTTTCCCTGAGGAACTGCTCTGAGTCTGCTGTGACGTCTGGTCTACTCTAGATGTGGGCTTCGCCCAAGTACCCTTAGTAGTTGCACTTACTTATGTCGTAGTCGACTTACTAGGTACCTTTGCTGTAGCTACCGTCGACTGCACTTAACTCGTAGAAATCCTTGTTCCAGGTGTCTGACTCATCGGCGTAGTTTTCGTCCTTGATTTTGTTGAATTGGTCAATAAAGTCGCCGATCCAACAAATTTTGAGTCCGCTGATGCCGTACTTCCAGTCTTTTCCCCTTCATCGTCACTAATTTCAACAACATCTTGCCCTTCTCTCTTTTTAGCCCTATTGGCCTTTCGGGCTAATTTCCTCCTTCCTAGTCTCTTAATCTGGTCATCCATATGACCACTCTCTCTAAACTTTCTTACTTCCTCGGCAGTATAAACATCTGGCATACCACCTCTATCGCTGGATCTCTTTGCAGTACTTGAATTGCCAGCACTGCCTTGCTGACTGCAGGTTGGATAGCCTGCATACTAGTTGGCTGTGCTGCCAATTTCGGGATATGATAAGCAGTAGGGGGCTTTACTGAAGCTTGCACGACTGTAGGTGCTGCCAGAGGTGTCCACTGCGCCGTAAAACCAGCCAGAACCTGGTCCTGCTGCCTCTGCTGCTCATCTAATCTCGCCTTCTGCTCCGCAAGCTTCTTAACAAATATCTCCTTTTGTCTCTCTATTTCTTTCTCAGCTTGCTCCCTGAGCCTTGCTTCAATTTCTGCCATGGCTGGAGCTTCAGCAATCGAGATCAGATTGCTTTCCTCCAACATCTGTTCTGCTCTGACATCCATTCCAGAAAGTAAACTTTCTGTCTGGTCTACCAAAGATGTTATCTGTGTCTTCTCATCAGGTTGGAAAGATGATTAGACAGTGACCTCCTTGTCCACTTCTAAATCATCCCCATCCTGATTTAAATCTATAGGTGTATTGAGGTCTGCAGGTATCACTTGTTGCCATGCTTGTGCCGCAACAGGCTCAGCCTGCATCCCCTGCACCTGATCCATCTTGCTACTATCTACTCCAGGCTTTCCAGATTGCTGACCTGCCCTTGTGCTTACCTTAGCGCTTATAACCAGCGCTAATGGTCTAATGGTTGCTTACCTATCAGCGTTACCACAACCTTGTTGCCAATATGCGTAATTTTGATTCCAGGTTGATCTGATGGCAAAATATTTTCAAAGAATGGCAGCTCCTAACCTGGTACGTACTCGGGTTGATACACCAGCACGCTTTTCTTTTGATTTTCTTTTGTCGTATTCTCACTCAAATCTATCTGATATCCTAAACCTGGCAGTCAGACTGCTATTTGGCGAAAATAAAATCTTTGGTAGCAGTACGAATTGTTCTTGTACTGCGGACACTCTGCCAAATGTTTTCGCTTCTCCACCAGCTTTGACTCCCACGATTTCGTCTTCAGCCAAAATCAAATCGGTATGAACCCGAAATGATTTCCCCACCAAGTAATTGCATCGCCTTTGGTTGGCGTATGCACTTCCATCACTGGCAAACTATTATTAAAAGCTGAATATTGACTGTACCTATCTCCTCTCCACAACATCTTCAAAAGTAGCTCCTTTTCCTCTGGGCTAAAGGATTTCAAATAGTTGTGGTCAATGAGAGACGTTAGGTACTCTTCAGCCTCCTCTCTACTATGTGGCCAAAACAAATGAAACATAAGGGGAATTTTATTGCATACTGCCTCCAAATCCTTAAAATTGTGTTCAACCAATATTTCAGAATATGGAGCGGTATCCATCCTCCAGTGTTGTCTTACCTACGAGTCTTTACCATTGGATATGTTGACTGGTTCATACTCGTGGTAATCAACTCCCAGAGATGTAATCTCCAACAGTTGCTGCGTCTCATTCCTATATCTTAGGAAATTTTCATATAAAACCATGGATACTGGTTCATCAAGTTTATTAAACCCTTTTCCTTGATTAACTATATCCACTACCTTCCTTGTAATCCGAGCTCTAATCTGCTTTTCCAACAAAGCTTCTTCGAACTCTTTATCTTCACTCAATGTATCATAACTGTCAACATTCTTACCTTTTTCCTTGAGGGTATAATTAGGATGAATCCCCTTCAGGATACTTATTTCTCTACCTCTATTTGGGTTTGCTTCATAATGAGGGAAGCAGTACTCCATATGGCCTCCAAATGAGGTGTCCAACTGGGCAGCCATACAGGCATACATCTCTTGCCTCATTACGTGATACATACTCGATGAGTGTGGCTCCTCCACTTCTGGGCTTCCACAAAAGGTTTGTGGGAAGTTCTCGCCATAAATCATATTAAAAAACCTATACAACCTAAAAGCCATTAATTGAATCTGATCCACTTTCATCAAATCATGCAGAAAATATTGGAATCGGACCTCGACTTCCATAACTAACTCATAGTGGAAAAGTGCTAAGAAAACCAACAATGAGTAGTAGGTGTCCAGTGCTGAATACCTTATTTCAAACTGAGTCAAATTATGCCTACAGAATCATTCACGTTGCGCTCTCTGATGGAAATCGATTTGAAAGTAACCAATATCCACCAGATACAACTCCATAAACAACCCTTTCAGCTTAAACGTTTCCGGGCAAAGTCCCAACTTCCTGGACATTGCCAAAAACCTTCCATTCAACTGGTCTCCTACCTTGGCTACATCATAATAATGGCCATATGGAGACATAACTCTGCGCTTGATCTCTGCTGTTAGATCAACTTCTTGGTGTTTCCTACCTGCGCCATTAACATTCCAAATGGTGAATAGATCTGTAACCAAGTTGTATCCAACGAGAAGCATGTCCGAATCTAAGAGCTCAAGAATGAGCGTCCATTCCTTTGTCATGATTGGCATAGTATCTACAACAAAGGTATCTCCAGTTACTGTTGAAAAGCTAATGACCCTTGGGAACTCCTTCCCTAATGGGTTGTCAACCCCAGAAGTCGCAAAGACCTTACTAACATACTCCTGAGTTACCTTTTCAGTGTCGAAACCGATTATTGGCTGTCCTCGAAACCTACTATCTTTCAAGGTTTCAATCATCTCAGCCACCTTACCTATTTCGACCATCTTCAGCTCCATTAGTTCCAACGGATATCAGCCGAAGTTCATTGTGAACCATCGGTCTAATTCCCCAACTCTGACAACGTGTTTAATGTTGTAGTTTAAAATTCACACAAAATATTTACTACTTTTTTCTGAAAATTTTTTCCAAGCGGACAGACATCAGTTAACTTCTACCTTCACCACAGATACTAAGCATAAATAGATAATCGCAAGCAGGGGACAATAAGGTGCCAAATACAGATTGGGTTAGTGTTGCCAGATAGTTAAACACAAGTGCTGCCCTGACTTCTACCTTACTAGGGAGTGCACGCACAGACCACCTGCATTTTCCATCACTTGGCTGCTAGCCATCTCAATCCAACGCCCAAAACGGCCTATCCAACCGACGAATCAAGAATTTCCAATAAGAATTTTAAAAGATACTTACTGATTTATAAAAATTGAGGAAATTCTTAGAAATTTTTGTAGAAAAATGGAATTGTAAAATTTTAAGCAATTTTTGAAATTATCTACCCCTAGTCGACTAGTTGCTACACTCCACTTCTTCTCCATCACATAGATGAATTTATTCAACTCGCTATGTGTGTGGGAGAATAATGAAGTTTCACAAAAAGTCCAAATCTTGCGCTACGGGCAGCTTTGCCCCACTTTTTCAAGTTTTACAGAACAAATTTGTTACCCACTCAATTTTTGAAAATTGTCTAGGCCTTCATCTAGACACGCGTGGGCTTTAACTTCCTGCTTTGCCCAAAAAACTTTTTAGATTAACTAAGTATACCAACTTAGATTGCTTACCATCGATCAAAAAATACTGATTATCTTGCCGCAGTTGTGGCTGTCCATAGGCCACGTGGGGGTCCATGACCATATATTGTTTGGTGTGGCGTCCATTGGTGGGCCTGACATTTCTTCCACTTTTTTTATGAATTCTTGTAATTCGGCACTATCAATTTTGAAATTTTTTATAATCTTTCATGAGACCTGAAAAATCGACATAGTTTGTGCTTTCACTACTTTTTGTCTCTTTTCACTCTAAAACTCTGCGGTTTTCCAATTCTTCCAGTATTCACAGAATTAGGGGCAACAACTAAGTAATCCCTCCAAAAAAATTACTTGGAATCGAGGGAATTGAAAAATTTGGGCCGCGAAAAAATTCAGAAAATTTTAGGTTTTTGGGAAGAGTGGTTTTTTACCAAAAATTTTGAGAAATTCAAGATTTACGCGGGAAGAATTTAAAAATTTACAATAAATATGTGATAAATATATTAAATAAATACAAATAAATACAAATTGTACTCAACTACAAAATTTGAGGCGAAAAAATATGGGGGGGGGGGGGGTAATCACACACACACATACAAAACATACAGTGCTACACGCTAAGGCAGTTTGTAATTCTGAATTTTCGAATCTACAGTAAACTGCGTGTCAATCGATGACAGGTCGTTAGACTGCAGCCATCTGCTAGTCTCCTAGCAAAAGTGCTTTAACCTGCTCACAGATACCACCTGCTTTTTCAGCGGCTCTCTCCAGTGTGCTATATCAAGCACATTATCTGATAATCTCCTATTATCAGTAACAACATACCATCCTTGCCACAGAAGACCCAGTTTTTTCTGTTTATCGACCTTCAGCAAAACCCAGTCATTGACGGAATAATCATGAGCCTTTGCTTTACGGTCAAAAAACTTTTTACTGCTCTCCCCAGCCTTTCTGATGTTCTCAGAAATAGTCTCATAAGTTTCTACTAAACTTTGGGTTAGTATATGCTTATAAGCCTCATAGTTCCTTGGCAGAACTATATTTCTTGCAACACCAATACTAATGCCAAAATTAGCCCCATGCCCTCTCAACAAGGCGAATGGTGAACATCTTGTTAAGGAGTGGCATTGTATGCAAAAACGACAGATTGAAAATATCTGTCCCACTTGTCCGAATCTTCAATAGCAACCTTTTGCAACTGCTTGATCAAGGTTTGGTTAAACCTTTCAACCGTTTCATTTCCTTGTGGATGGTAGGCAGTTGTGAAAATCTTTTGACATTCTAACAACTTACAGACTGACATCATCAAATCGGCTGTAAAGGATGAACCATTGTCACTCAATAATATCACAGGGGTTCCATGCCTAAATACAATATTTCGTAGAAAACTGTCCACAATGGTTACAGCAGATTGATCCGGAATCATTTCTGCTTCCACCCATTTTGTAAAGTAATCTTGAAATACTATCACATACAGTCTCTTGTCACTCATGGGAGAAATTCCCAGGAAATCCACAGAGGCAATGTCAAATGGTCCTCTAGGAATAATTGGATTTAATGGAGGTATTGTAGCTTTTCCTGGAGTCACAATTTGACATACTGGACAAAAGCTGATCCAGCTCTGAACATCCTTTTTGATGCTCGGCCACCAGAATCGCTTTTTAATAATAGCAAGGGTTCTCTGAAACCCTTGATGTGTCATCATCACTGCATCATGATACTGATGTAGGACAACTTTTTTGAGAACAGAGGGCACAACAATTTGATCCTCTGCCTCGCCAAAAGTCCCTCTATATAGTATCCCTTCATCGATATAAAAGTTAGTTTGAGACTTGGTGCTGCTGTTAGCACCTACTTTCTCGAAGATCACCTTTAAATCTTTATCCTTTCCTTGCAACTGTGACATCAAGGCGTTTGAGATAAGCCCTTTTGGTCTACCATCTTCAATTTGAGGGGCTTCTTCAAACTCCTTCTCTTTCAGTTCAAAAACACGCTTTATCTCCTCCACGGGTTTGCTTGCTCAGGAGGATGTCCATTTTCCTCCTGCTGCAAGTTTTTTGCCATTTGTCTAGTAACTACTGCCTCAATTTCATATTTCTCAGGCGTTTGATAATTATCAAATTCTGGAGAAAGATTTAGTTGAGTTTCCTCACTAGAACAATACATTGAAGCCAAGTGGAGACTCCTACAGCCTCATCCACTTCATCTCCTCTGAGTTTATGAATTTGGTTCACCAAAACTTTGTGGTTTTGGTTAATAATTTCGTCTTCAGCTAGAGACTTTACTTCCTTCTGGAAAACAAGTTCCCACTTCGGTGGCAACTTCTCCTTTTGTTCATTCTGTTCTTCTTTTCTGGAGAGAAAATCTGCCATGGCATTTTTTCTACCAGGCACGTACTCCAATTTGTGATTGAACTGGCAAATGAAAATGTACCACCTCTTGAGTTTGTCGTTAGTTTGTGTGTTGACCCTCATTAATAGTAAAGGTTTATGGTCAGTCTGAATCGTGACCTTTTGTCCCAAAAGGTAATGTTTATAAATTTTTAGGCCGTAAACCACAGCTAAGCATTCTCTTTTGATGGCACACCATTTCCCTTCTTCTGCCCACAATATCTGACCATTGTAGGCTATTACCCAATGTTCTGAGTCAGTCTCTTGGCATAGCACTGCTCCCAATGTGATCTCGCTAGTATCCATTTGAAGAATGAATCGGGCAGATCCATCTTGAATTGGATGTCATAAGAAAGGCACTGAGGTCAATGCTATTTTGAGCTTCTCAAAAGTTTCTTAATGTTGCTCTGACACATTCCATGTTCCCTTCTTACCTGTCAATTTATACAAAGGTTCAGCTAGTGCTGCTAGGTCCAGTATAAATTTCTTACACCATTGTAGCATACCTAGGAATCTTTGCATCTTCTTAACAGAATCTGGGAATGGAAACTCTGTTATCACCTTGACCTTCTTAGGATCCAGGAAAATTCAATTCGCATCCAAGATGTGTCCTAGAAAATGGACTTTCTTGGGAAGAAATTCACGTTTCTCTGGTTTAAGAGTCAACTTTGCCTTCCTCAACGCTTCTAGCACCAATGTCAAATTCTCTAAGTACTCATCAAATGTATTCGAGAAGATGATTATATCATCTTATATTTATTTTCCATACCAAATCCCCAAGGATTTTCTCCATCATCCTTTGAAATTCGGCCGGTGCATTCTTCAAACCAAACGGCATTAATTTAAATTGCAACAATCCTTCCTGACATATGAAAGCCATTTTCTCTTTGCTCTCCTTCTCCATCGGGACCTGCCAATATCCCAACTTCAAATCTAGAGTCGTATAAAACTTGGCTCTTCCAGGGCAATCTAAATAATCATCCATTCTCGGGATGGGATATTTATCATCCTTGGTCACCTCATTTATACCTCTAAAATCAACTAAGGGTCTCCTAGTTCCGTCCTTTCTCCCTACTAGGAACAAAGGTGCAGCCCACAGTGACTTGGAGGGCTCTATCACTCCTTGATCTAACATTTCCTTAATATGTCGCCTCACTCCAGGCGGACTATTAATTGCAGCTCTGTAATACCTCTTTGCTACAGGTCTTGCGTTCCCTGTATCTATTTTGCATGTAAGAGCTGGAGTCGTAGTTGCCGGATCACCAGGCAAGCTAAAGACATCTCTGTATTTCAACAGAGATTCTATAGCTTCCGATTTTTGCTCTTCCCAAATCTTTGCTTTAGATATCATCTTGCATAGTGAAGTATAAAACTTTACAGAATCAGATTTTGATACTGTAGTCATTTCTTCCTTTACCATACAGGTCTGATACTCCTTCTCCTCCTTTTTTCCATTTCTTTCACTTTTTTGTAAGTATCATCACCTTCAATTAACATTGATTCTGTATAGCCAATGATTTGATCTCTCTCAAATTGACAACCAGAACCTGTGTTATTGGAGATTAGTACAACAAACGAGTCCTGTGATCTATCTACAACTGCTTTTTCCATTCTGAATTTCGTTTCAGAATCTTTCGATTCAACAATAATTCCATTTAACATAGCATCTCCATGCTGATCCCAAAGTTTTGCCTTGATCAAAACATCTGTTCCATATGGAATGTAGGTTTTCCGACATGCGACAATTGAAACAGTTGTCTTTAGTAGACAAACTTTCGGACAAACACTTCGATTTATGCAATTAGTCGATGCTACACTAACCTTAAGCACTTCTTCCACTACCATTTGCACAGTAGTTACAGAAGGGACTTGAATTACATCAATGGTTTTCTCAATGCCTTTTATCATCATGGCATTCCTTTTGAAATCAATTACCACACCTAAATCTGGGTGTGCGAAGAAATCTGTGCCAAAAATCAGGTCTTCACCCCCATCTGGCAACACTATGGCATTAGCTGGAAAATGCCCAAATTCGGTTTTCATACAAAATAGCACATACCCGAAAGCATGCACAATTTTTCTATCAGCTGCAGTCACCTTAAGGATTCGGGGGTACACTGTATAATCAATGTCTAATGCCTTTTCCAAAAGCTTAGAAGACATGACCATACATTGCGCTCCTGTATCAATTAAGGCTCTGGTAGCTGTTTCTCCAATAACTACATTAATGTAGAATGGAACTGTTTTTCGATAATTTTCCAACAACTTCTTCTCCGTATCTGTCACTTTCCTTCCATACATTACATGAGCCAAATCTCTGCTCTTCACTTTTTCTAGAGGTGCCACTTTATCCAGGTGAATAATACTTCCTAGAATCAGACTTGGAGATTTGTCTGTACTCGATTCGCTTTGGTTATTCACATCTGTACGGCTTGTAACCATTACATTATGCAAACCAGATTGCGACTGGTTTGAAACAAATGATCCGGCCTGGTCCTGGACGGTACTAGCCTGAATTGCTGGTTGAATAGTTGATGCAGGTAGCATCAGCTGAGGCTTCCTTTGTAACTGGATGCCTTGCTCTCTAAGTCTGCAGAATTCCCTGTATCTCTCAAATTCTGGGTCATACCTGTACATTTGATCTTCTCCTTGAAGTCCTACATAATAGGCACCTCTTCCTCTTCCTCTAAATCCAAACTGAGGTCCAGCTCTACCTCTAAAACTTCCTCTAAATGAAGCATTTCTATCACCACCATAATACTGATTCAGCATGCTACCGTTAAATCTACGGCATTGCTGTTGCTGATGCCGGTAAGCTAAAGTTTTACACTCATCCATAGCATGAGTATTACTTTTATGATAGATACAATAGGGTCTCTGCTGCTTAGCCTGCTTCTGCTTTTGGACAGATGCAGTCTTCACAGTAGTCAACTCTTTCAAAGCTTCATTTTGGGTGACCTGTAATTTATCCACCTTTTGAACCAATTGTAGCCATTCCTTTGAGAGAATAGCAAAAAACGACTCCTTGGCCTGCTCCTCATTAGTAATTTTGACATCATGAGTTGACGGCCAGGTTGCATCTCTTCATCATTCTCCTCACTTTTCTCCTCTTCCACTGCCCTTTGCAATTGATTTCATGGTCTTGACTTCGTTTGGTTATACTTTTTAGTATTTCCATATGCAGCATTCCCCACAAAAGCAATTTCTGGGCATTTCTCCTCCGTAGCTACAACTTGGTTTAGTACAATAGGCTTATCCTTTGCTCCAAAGGTAGTAAAAACATTTTTATACTTCTTATCAATCTACGTTACGGCGTATGCAAGGTCTTGCCATGTTTTCATGTATGGCAGTATGTCTTGCAACTCCCTCTGGTATAATGGACTACTTTTATAGATAAAGGCATTAAATATTTTCTCTTGCCTTACTTGATCCGTCTGGTCCGCATAGACCAGATCCATATGATTACTTAATCTCTTTAAAAACTCTAAGGCTGACTCGCCTTCTTCCTGTTTCATATTGAATAGTTCCCTTCTGAGCATCCTCAAATCATAAGTTGGCACCAGATACTTTAAAATATTTCTCGGCACTTCTGTATAACTTGAGGATGTTCTCGCTATCCTCCTAGCCGTATTTTGAGACAATCTTCTCAAACACTCCTTCTTGATCTTGTCCATAATATTCTCCAGAAACTCACTTTCCAGATCAGTGAAAAATTTGAGTGCCTCTGTCGGCTTTATACTATCATGTAAAGGTCTATGTTTCAAGGCCTTTACTACGTCTCTTACATCCACTTCTACACTTGAGCTAGAGTTCGACGTAGATGAACTACTATTATCACTGTCTGAGTAATGTCTACTTCTAGCTCTTGACATATGAGATCTCCTTCTACTCTTGGACTTCCTTTTTCTTCTCCTCTCAGAGCTAAGTTCAGCTCTATGTGCGGTATCTCTCCAAGGAGTAGGACGAGAAAATCTATCCTCCCCTTCCTTTCCCTAGACTTCGTATTTTCTGAGTAACCATAGCATTCGATTGTGCTTGTTCAGCATTCCTCAAACTCTGTGGTTCCTCACTCCATAGTTTATCTCTGGTAGAATATCTATCTCTATTCTCCTGAGATCTTACATAAACTCCCGATTGAACCTCTTTTTTAGGTTCATTGGCCCTTTCTACTATATTTTCTAAGTAAGAAGACTCACTTATCTTCTTTCATTGCTCCTCTTCGGTTTCTTTTTGGCGATCTTGCGCGCTTTCTATTACTTTGAATAATAATTCGACCTTTTTCTCCAAGATATTAATTTGTAAGTCCTTTCGGTGGACTCGCTCCCTTTGATCTTCTCATCCTAGGTAATTCGCCATTTCTGCCTCGTATCGCCTCGAATATCTGTCATTGTATAATTCGGCCGGCATGTCCTCATAATACTTGGCAAAATTCATATCCACCATATTTGACTTCCAGGCCATTTTTGATTTCGGTCTAATCTCCTCCAGCATTTCCCCCATCGGGTGGACAATTTTCGGAGGCATTGTCGGTCTTTGTCTTTCCAAGGTCTGATTACCTTTGACACTTCCCCCTACAGTAGCTTCGATCTCGGCTTGCCTAGCCATCTGGAAACTACTCCTCATCAACTCCTCTTCTACTCTTGCCATTTCCGCATTTTTGCTTTCTCGCCTCACTTCAGTCTCAAGCCCCTGCATTTGAATTTGTCCTACTGCTGTGTGTTCTTCAGCACAGTCAAAATTCGAAACACTAGGTTCATGTGACCTAGGAGGTGTTCTCAAAGTTTTCCCTAATGGAACACTCATTTTCTGTGCTTTTCCCGTGTGTAGCTGTAAGTAAAACCCTGAAGGTCTAGTTATTTTCCTGGTTGTTTTCTGGTTATCCGTCATGAGAGGCATTAAGAGTCCACCACTTGTTAGGCTGCTGTGGGGTCAAGATGATGATGTAACCAATCTTTGGGTTTATACAAAGGAAGTTGCAACAGTTCTGACCACAGGCTAACAAAATACAATAAACTAAACTCTCACACCTTTCACCGGATACACTCCAGTACTTCACCAAACCTCAGGCAGAACACCTTGGCAGTACCTCAGGAGCTCCTATCCAAGTCTCCACTCCCAAGCTTATTGAAACTCTCACTAGGCTCACAAAACAATACAAGTTACTGTTGAAAACTGTATGGGGAAAATGATGTGGCGTCACCAGTAAAATAAAACTAAAATATAATATAAAGCGAATGATGGCGACGCATACCAACTCCAAATTAACCATAATAAAAATATCACCAAAAACAGGCGAAACAGTGGCAACATAAATCTATGTAAATTTATTCTTTTTTGCCACTTCTCGCCACCTCCTACCACCCAGGCACTGATGCCGGAAGCTGAACACGTGCACCCACGGCAACCCCAACATGAAGAAGTTAGAAGCTACTCCTTGCTGATGGTAAAAATGAGGGTAAGCTGCCCTAAAACCAACCAAGTCTCCACATAATTGAAACTGATTGTTTTGTGTACTACTTTTGTAAAAATTTGACCCAATAATTGATAGTTTCACTTTAATATATAATATGCACTATTCATCCTTTAATTTAATACAATGCAATAAACATGCACAAAAGTTTAATGGAATATTTCGAGCTTCAGGATTAATTTGTACAGCAATATTAAGTTGATCACCATTATTGAGTTTTAAAGGGTGGATTCGGCAAAATGAAACCAGGACTCATGCACAAAAGTTCTATTTACAACTGAGTGCTAGAATTGCATAAAGATATATTGATAACAGCTGTTTTTACTACAATTTATATCAATATTACTTGTAATAAAAAAACACTAATGTGACATAAAAGTGTAGAGGAGGCAGTCATATTTTCATCACTCGATTGAAAAACTGTAATATTTTACCAGCGTTGCAATACAATAGGTATAAACTGTAAGCACTTCAAAGTTAACTATTAAAAATCTGTGACTGCATTCTATTAACATATGCACCTTTGGTATACTTGTCAATATAATCTACTAGTTCTGGAACCATAGGATCCAGACTGTCAGAGTCAAAACTAAAAAAAACCTTATTATAACACATGACAACTTAGTGTGTTCGTGGTTCAAGGCAGCAATTAATATTAATGATTAATGTGCCCTGTCTAGCAGTTATTGTAGGTAATGGGTCACTAGGATAAACACCTTAAAATGTTTTCTTTAGCATGGGATCCTGTTTGAAATAAATTATTTCTTCCTTACTTATTGTTTTTGCAAATTTCCCTTTAAAATCCAGCTGTTTAACTTTTCTGAATACGTTTCCCCTTGACAAACAAATACATATTTGACCATCCACCAAGCTTTTTTCTTTATTACTTTACTTCGTATTCATAAGTTTCAGGATTCAAATCTGTTTTTTGCAGTTCTCTTTCATAAAAACTTTCAACTAAATCTTCATCATTCAAATCTTGTATGCAGTACAGTACACCTTTTACATTTGAGAATTTTTCTGATGCAAAAAACTCCTTTGTTTCACTGAGGTAAATATATTTTATCAAAAGTTTGTTGATGTTTAATAGTTCGGACATAATCTTCTTTATACAATTTCATTGCAATTTTATCATTTTTTTCAGGCTATTAACGATGCCATATAAGTTTTTCATTAGAATAGTAAACATCCTCTGGTTTTTCATTTATTGATCTATGAATTTTATTATTGTATTCTATGACCATTTCAGCTAATGGATCTATCAATATGTTAGTTATTGTGATCAGTGAAATATTTCCATGATTTTTTTTTCATTGCTTTATTAAAATGGTGAATTACAAAACACTTTATATCGTCATTTTTTGATGTAAAAAATTGTATATCCTTAGAGACTTTTGTACCTTTATCACTATGAAAATGCCAGACTTCTCCTGTAATTCTTGGTTCTTGCAGAGTATTCTCCCGAAGCCAGCAAGACTCTAAATGCAGTACACATAACGTATGTACAGGGCAAGCCAAAAAAAGGTCACTGGTACTGACTCTCATAACTTCCAAATGCCTGGAACTTTTTTAATGTGGTTTGCTGCCATCAATAGGTAAAACATCTGCCATGAAAACTGCAAAGCTTCAGCCAGATTGCTCGAAAATTGACTGACTAGAACCAACAACATTAAACGTCAATTTTTTGCAAATAACAAGAAAAAATTGACAAAAATCAACATGTTTTGCAACAGAAAAAGTATCATAGGTCCAATCATAAGAACCATATAACAGCTGGAAGCTCCACAAGAGCCGTTTTAGTGTGTCCTACTTTCTGTTTCACCAATAATTTATTGTTTTTCGATCTGGTCACTGACAGAATTGATTTAGCTTTTTTCCAATTTCAAAACAAAAGCTCTTGATTTTGATATATCTTTGTCCCTATTCGAACAAAAAGTTGACGACTGTAAATGAAGTGTAAATTACAAATTCGGCTGATTGTTGAAGTATAATTGTGTGCAAATAGCTTTACAATACTTTTTTCACAATAGGGCAACTTTTATTCTTATTCCACAACTTTTAATTTCTGAAAAATGACTACATCTACAAAAGTTCGTTTGTACAGTAACCGTAAAGCTAGGAGCATAAAATTTGGCCCTTGTACAAAGACCCGCTGGGTATTCTAATGCAGAAATCTGCATTAAAAATGCTTCATCTATTCCAAAGTTGTGAAAGTCATCAGCACTGGTAGTTTTTTTCGCTCATTCTGTATGAAATTATAAACTTATGAGAACAAGTTCTTGAGTTTGAATTTCACACTTGTGAGAAACCATGTAATTCATGCTCTCATTTCCATCATCGTTATAATTCTATACGTAAAACATACTAGATTTTTGTATTTTCACCATTTTTGCTTGAATAACATGGATCATCAATTGTCATTTTCGGAAAGTTTTATTGTTAGGTTAGCATAATATATCATCATTTTAATGAATATATATTTTTTTGAATCTCCGTTTTTTGCTGGTGAGCTATTGTGCGAAGTTAAAATGGCATGGTAAGCTCCAAAGTGTAAACGTGGGGAATAATTGCAGTATATGGTCTGGCACATAATAACATACACTTATCAAACATTCGCATCGAGACCAGGAGTAACTCCCTGTAAACTAAATTTTCAAATATCGACAGCTGATGAACTGCTTGAAGCAAATTTGGAAATAATGACTAAATTAGCAGTACGCCTATGCGACTTTGCTCGCCTGAGCCCCTAAGCCTAATGCCAAGCCAAGGAATAGTATAAGTGTATGTCTATCAAAGTTAGTTTGCAAGTACCTGTGTTAGTTCACTATAATGCGTATGAATATGTAACTACTGTTGATTTCTCAGAGAAATATTATCATCCCAAGTCCGATTTCTTGTATTTTCTGAGTTTTCCACTCGAAATTTTTTTCCAGCAATGCCGAACCAGGGCCCGATAGCTTGATTTTGCTTTTCAAGTTGGATATGACCAATCAGACACGAGAAACTAACGTTAACCATGATTGGTTTCACGTCACGTGCACTAAAATTCGATTGATCACGGCTGCCATGGCCATGACGGCCATGCCGTGAAGTATAAATGTGGCTTACGTGACACAGCTGCAGAATTCTGTAGACGGAGTGACCCTTTTCAAAGTGCGCTATAGTTTATCTTGCGATTTATTAAAACGAAAAATGATTCGTTTAAAAAATACAAAAACGAGGAACAAAAATCGAGAATATTAAATTAGTTTGAAATTTTTCACTAAATCTCGTTTTGTTTTCGTCGAAGAAATAACGAAACGAAAAACGAAAGTTGTTTTTTACAGTACTGTGCGATGTTTGACACTAAAAAAGCACATTGCCAGAAATTAATGAAAAAATCGACTGGGTCGATGGGGCACGGACAACTTCGGTATATGCAAGTTGTTTTCTGTTCGCATGGATATTTTTTTGAGCACGAGTCTTATTTGCAGAAAAATTGGAATCATCAAATAATGAGGAGAAAAGGCAAGAAAATAAGCAGAAGAAAAAAGAAAGAGCCCCAAGAGTAACTGGTAAAAAAATCACTAAACAAAAACTAAGAAAAAGAATGTAACAACGGAAGTGGAAAAGTAACGGTAGTGTAGTCTCCCTTTAGCACCCATCTTACTTTTGGGGTTCGTCTCACTTTAGCATCTTATCTCACCTGGATACTCAAGCTGTGTCTTCCTTTGGCGCCTAGGTCATCTATGCAAATTTCATGAGCAGTTTTACATTGTCTATAATTTTACATTAGCTGTAAATAACTCAGACCGTCCTGAATGGCCTAAGCCGGGGTTTAAGCCTAATCCGAAGTCAATATTTTTCGTGGCAAATATGGTTTTCTTCAACGTCGTTGCTCTGCTCTAGAAAATGTGAGAATTCCGTTGTTTTTGTGTGTTGAATCTAACGTACAATATGTCCAGTAATTAGTCAGGATTGTCATAAAGTTGAATAGAATTATGACAATAAAATAATATGGTGATAAAATAGCGCGGTAATTATTTTGGCGCCTATAGCATTGGGCGCCTAAGAAAGTAGGGCGCCAAAGCGAGGCGGGCGACAAAATTAGATGGGTGCCAAAGCATTACGCAGGACTGTACCGTCCCAGAACATGTCTGTGAGCATGTTGCAGGTCACTCGGAAAGTAATTGACTGAGATATAGTCTGTTCTTCCAATGCTTGTAAATAAAAAACTGGGAAGCACGTTGCATAATTTTATCATTTCCTGTTAAACCGTGTGTTGGATAGGCTTGGAAATCTGGGAGTCTACTTAACTTACGCTTACCATTTTTTGGATAAAAACCATACGGTAGAAGTCTTCTTCAAACGGCTTCAAGATGGTTCTAATTTTTTTGCTATTTCTCAATTTATCAGCATTTTATAAAAAAATTGAGTATAGATCGTTGACCCCACACAGAGAGTGACTTTTCAACACATGCCAAATTTTTTGTTCCAAACGCGGAAAATTGGTAACCAGTCGATAAATCTTGTTAAAATCTACCCAAAACGCGATTTAAAATGATTAACGTTTCGACTATTTTATACTTGATTAAGTTTAGTT
>CAWUHX010000475.1:68748-111248 GCA_963922205.1 Romanomermis culicivorax
AAAATTTTTAAGCCACATATTGGACAAGAACCACAGGTCAGTTGACCCACAAAAAATAGAGGCAGTTAAAACTTCGAAGTACCTAAATCCATCAAGCAGCTACAGAAGTTCTTGGGATTGGTACAATGGTCCAAACGTTTTATACATAACTTAGCCTTCATTGCCCAGCCTCTATTTAAAGACCTTGTAAAGAAAAACAGGAAGGACACATTTGAGCTCTCACAGGAACAATTAACAGCCTTTGAAGGTGTAAAAAACGCCCTAATGACAGCACCTTTTCTTTGGTATCCAGTATTCGATGGATCGGCAAGATTTGTAATTCAGACTGACGTGTCAGGGACGGCAGTAGGTGCGATTTTGTACCATGAAACACAAAACAATCAATGGACAATAGCATACTCGAGAAACAAAGTACTCAACAATGGAAAGAGAATGTCCAGCAGTAGTTGTCGTGCGTGAGAAATTGAAAGTAGACGACGGAATGCAGAAGAGAATTTAGCTGTGTAGCTTGACGATTTATCGCGCGTTTAGAAGAGACGTATGCAATGTAGAAGAGCGTGCGGAACGCTATAGACGAAACACTCGGAGTGTTTTACGGAATTAACGCAACGACAGTCGAACGCAGGAGATTGACGGGCTCGTAGAGAGCGCTGTGTCAATTATCCAGGGATCTTCGCTCAGGTCGTCAAAGGTTTTCGGATGCCGAAACTCGCGCCGTACTAACTTAATCGCTTAGGAGTTTCACTCGCTTACTCAAACTATTTTCCAAATAGTTTGACTCAACCTAGAACACACTTTTCACACGATTTACTAATGTACAAAATAGCCGCCTCATGCTTTTCAGACAAAACACAAAACACAACCTTTTTGGCTACAGTACAACGGAATCTAATGAAAAACATTTTCATAATTTCTTCACGTCGTAGCCACGCCTCTTCGCAGGTCTTGTCACGATCTTTTCCTTCGAACTTGCCGACCTTTTTTTGAAAACAACACGAGCTTTACAAATACGCCAAATTGCTCCACAACACTCCTCCCCCTTTCAATGTAAATCGCCTTGAGCGATTTCGATGTGTCGTGGTGAATTGACGTTTTGATCGAATGAGAGCATTTAGCTCGTTTTTTTGGCAAGCTTCTTTCGACGGTTTGTCTTTCTCGTTTCTTACACTGCGGCACATACTACACAAACAAACAAAATTCAAACAATGTTATCACAAAAAATGTTACGGCACAAAGTGATGAGCAAATGAAAACTAGTATTTCACACCGAGAAATTCAAAATTTTAGAAATTTGAAAGAAAAGATTCTAGTGGAAAAGAATAAACTAGTGAAAGAAAAAGAGATGCGTTTAACATCGTGATACTTATCCATTTCGACTCATTTCGGCGGAAATCCATGACCTTTAGGCAAAACTTTGGTCGGGGTTTTGCTCACTTTTAGAATACCCGGCGGGGGCATCTGTATCGATTGACTTGTAGTCGGCGCACATGGGGCCAAAGCTCGTTGCGCGGCTCCCAATGATGTTCAAATTCCAACCACCGATGGTTGAGTTGTCGCAGCCGTTGTCATAGTGATGATTGGGGCCGGTGTCATTTGATACTTTTGCGGTACGGCCACTTTTCCCATTATCATCGCGTCTTTCTTTTTCTTTTCCTCGGCTCATTTGTCCATTTCGATTTGATATTCGCGATGAATGTCTCGGATGGTGGCCTTTCTTTCTTCAGTCGTCGGATAATTCTTGGCTCGCATATCGGTCAGGCATTGCAAAATGTAGCATAGAGCCATCGAATACGAATTATCGGTTGTTTTGTAGTCATAGGCCTGTCTGGCGTGGAAGAGGAACAGCGTGAGCTGTGTTATAACGATTGCATTTTCGGCACCGTAATACTTGTAGTAATCACACACCCAGCTTAGAAGAACTGCAGTGAGTTCTTCTGTGCAATGTGGATCTCGTCGCAAATATCGTGCTTGGAAATAGTCAGGGAAGTCCTGAGCTATTTGTTGCGAAGCCGCAGTGGCTTGACGTAAAATGACGGGATCGAAATCCAAATGGGCACGATTGAAGTAATTAATGATTATTGCTTCATCGGTCGTTCTCAGTTGGATTTGGGCCATAATAGGCGCAGTAGGTACGCTGGGGTACCGTTCTTCAGGCGGTGTACGTGGTCTACCGTGTCGTTGGTACGGAACTTTATATTCTCGGACGGTTCGTTGTGGTTTTTGTTGTTCACTAACCATTTCCGCTTGCTGCGACGTTGTTGGTTCGTCGATCATCAGTTCGGAGCCAGCCGTCGGAGGCTGTTGGCTCTCTAACTGTTCTTTTCGCAATTGATCGCGTTTCAGAGCACTAGCCCATTCGATTCTCTTTTGTCGATCCTTCGATTCACTAGGATGTTCTCGTCTATAGTCCCGATCTCGGTGAAGTTTTCTAGGACGCTCGTTTGACGCATATTCACCATGTTGATATTTTCGACTATCATAATCGTCGCTTTCTTTTCGGGCAGTAGACCGTGAAGGTCGTTCTCGTGATCGCAAATAGGTTTCCTTTCGTTCTCTACTTCGGGTATCTTCCCGCGAATCGCGTCGTTTTTTAGCTGGGGGCACGTAATTAGGATCTTCTGGATGAGTGTCCAGATAATCCTGTATTGTGCGCAACTGTTTATTGATAGCATTTCGTCTGCGAAACAGTGAAAACTGATACGCTCTGACGTTGCGAATGGGTTCACCGTGTTCGTCGCAAAGTCTATGGTCTTTTACCTCCAAGACAGGAGTGGCGGTTTCGGTACTGATAGGAGTAGAGGTGTCTTCCTCGTTTTTCTTCGGTATTCGATATCGCGTAGGTACTATTTTCGGAGGTACCATTTTCGTTTAATCTTCATCTACGTCATCCATTTGTGAGATATCGTACATCGAGGTGGTTTTTACCAGCGCGGCTTTCTCTTGTATGTTTTGATTTTTTATCGCTTCCGATTCCAATTCGAATGTACTGTACGATAGGTTTTTGGATAACGGAGTTAACGAGGACGTGGTTTTAGTTGTCGTTATAGGAGCAGTAGTATCAGCTGTGGATACTTCTTCTTCTTCGCTTTCGATTTGTATAATGTCGGTTTCGGTTGGTAATTCCGTTTTTACCGTGAACGATTCTTCGGCTGTTTGTTTGAGCAACGAATCGACGGCCATCGCCGTTTCTGTGTCGAATTCAGTATCCGCGGTAGATTGTGTAGGAGCCTGTGTAGGCGTTTTCGTCGAACTTTCTCCCGTCAATATAGCAGTCGGAAGTACGAGCAAATTCGAACTCATTGTTAAAATATGACTCGGCGGGAAACAAATGAGTTGTTCACATTTTCTCGACGTCAAAATCAGTGAATTGTATGAAAAATAGTAGTAGGGATTTTCAATATACTTCTTTTTCGTTACGAGATCAGTTTCGCTGGAGACAGGAAAGCTGTCGTTTTTGAATACAATTGGGCGCATAAAATATCGATTCGCGTATATCGGTCGTTTATTGTCGCTGCGACTCTTTTCGTTATATGGCAAGCGACTAGCCCATTCCATCAGTTCGAATTCGAACATTCCGTCTCGTTTCACCCAATTTTGTTCGCAAATGAGATCAATGTCGATACTGTCGCTTTTCGACAACAGTTTCGAAATCTCATTTTTGATTATAGCTCGCAATTCTATTTTGGAATGTGGGGAGCAGACATGTGCGACTAGCGGCATAGTTCCCCGAACGGCGTTCATCCATTGATGGTGATTCGGAAGCGTGTAGGGCAGTGTTAGAGCTGGCTTTTCGGGGATCTGATGATTGCATTTTATTTTGTAGATCGGCCACGTTTCGGGAGGACCATAGGTCGTAAACGGATCATTTACGACTAGGTTGAAGTTTATTTGCTTCGCTTCATCGCTTGTCACCATATTTTGATCTATTTCGGACAGAAATAGTAACGACATAGGAGCGCCGACCTCATGATGAATACTAACTACGTCATTGGAGCGTAAAGCTCGCTCTATAACTCTGGCGCATACAGCGGCGTCATCGTACGGTTCAATTTTTCCGTTGTCGGTCAAAGAAGACGTGTTGTTTTTGCTACCCTTTATCGTCGGTAATTTCGTAGGGTGCATTTTTAAGCTGAGTGATTTAGTGGAGTGCTCCATGTTTACGTGATTATATAAGCAGAATCGCATATTCAGAACGTTATAGTCATAGAATATGATTCGATTTAACGCTAAGATTTCGTCGCGCATGATCGCATGCAACATACTTTTCGAGAGCATCGGATCTATGACGCCGAATGCGCCCTTTTCATCACCTTCGCGGTCGACGTTCGCGTTGTCATACAGATTTTGTGTAGCAATGTGTATGTATTCAGGCGGCAAGAAATCGTGTGGGAAGATTTGAATATTATCGTATACGCTGTCTACAAAGCCGTAGCGCCCGTACGCTAAGAACATCAGTATCGGGTAGTACGCGTCTAGGATCGAATATGTCAACACTTGTTCGTCAGGTTTGCCTGCTTGGGTGATTCGATTGTTCGCTTGCCGAAAGTACAACGTATAGCGTTCTACGTCTAGCGTGAACGCGTCGGCAACGATTCCTTTCAATTTTTTGTTTTCGGGGCATAAGCCGATCAGAAGAGCTCTTTCCCACTTTTCGGGTGAGCGTTCGATATTTTCTAGTATTATCTGGACGTCGACCAGTATACTAGGCGCGAGCACGTTAGAGTGTGTTTTTCGAGCATCGGATGAGTAATAGTCACGTCCGTGCATGTCTTTTAGACATTTCCAATCATCGGCTTGATCGAAACTGATTACGATCGTTTTAGGGGCCGATATGAATTCGTAAATGGCCATCCAATCTTCGGGTGTCGCCGCTAAGGCATCGAACATTATAGTGTATCCAGTTGGGAAACCCAACTGGACGAACTGAGCGACGTGGGTCGCGTTCTGGTTCACTATATTCATCTTTGTCTTTTTATGTATATATAGCTGATTAGTCGAGATTTTTTCGACGTCGAATACGACTAGCATGTGGCCGCGGAAGTTTGGTTTCGCATATGCCGATAGGGCGCCTTTCAATTCTCCGCTCTCAACGTATTGAGGATCACATAAGATGTTGAGCGGTCTAGCATATACCATCTCGAACCACCGTTCGAATTCCGTGATCCGAATCATTCGTTTGATATTGTATTCTAAAAAATATCATAAAATTTCGATTAATTTCTGTGAGATTTAGTTTTGCGTGGAAACGTCACTCTTTCGAATCCCGGCGTGCAAATCTTCTGGCGAAGTTATCGCGACTCTCATTTTTTATCGAAGGATCGATTTTATTCATTCTTCCCAGGGGAAGTGAAACCCGGAGTTTCTTTTTTAGAGACTTTTGTCTATTTGGCAGTGCAGAACTTACCATCGGCGAAGAAAAACCTGTCGTCTTGACGGTATTGCTTTTTCTGGTACGCCACGTATTGGTCTTGATCGTTAAAATATTTTTTAAATATGGGCGGCCGATTTATTAGCGATGTGGATATCGCCGATCCTTGGGACGTTGTCGCCTCCGATTCGCTCGCCATCGATTTTCTTTATCAACTTTGTATTTGAGCAATTTCAAATTGACCTGACCGTTCTCTATCGATTCAATTTTTCGAAATGAAAATATAAACCAAAGTATCTTGCTAAAAGATGAAGGTGTAAAGTGGAAAGTTGTTATACCACGAATTTAAATTTTCATGCACATGGCGAAAAATGTAAAGTTCAGATTGGGTGGGACCAGAGGAAGATTTTCCTACGGCACGCGCTTTCTACTCATTTTCTTTTCTGTGCAACTACTTATGGAAGGTCAATTTATTCGAAATGGACGTGAATAAATACAAAATCACACGATAATATCACACACATTCCTTTCACTCATTCCACATAGAATCTGTATGAGCGCATTTAGCGCGTTTTGAATATCGGAAACTTTATACTCATCGCTTTGCTCACATTCATAAAATAGTTAGAATTTATTTAACAAAATTAAAAATTAATGTTAGTTGAAATATATCAAAATTAACAATTTTAATTTTTATGAAGTTTCGGAGGACCGTTGTCTTCCGTTTGTAGAATTGTTGATGCCGAGCGAGGCATGTATGGCTTTACCCGAGAAAGTGAGACTTTCTGAGATTGTCCGGGACAATCTAGACTATCGATTGTTATGACGTTTTTCGAAATTTTGGAATTTCCGACCACTACGAAGGGTCCGATATAGTCTTTATCGATTTTAGTCGATTTTTTGTTGTTAATCAACAGTATGAGATCGTTTAGATCGTATTTCTGCTCTTTCGCTTTTTTATCCAAGTATTGTTTATGCGATTCGGACGCGTTTTTTAAGTTTTCGGAAACTTGGTTGTATAGCGTTAGTTGCGCTTGCGTGAAGATGTACTGATACGCATCGTAGTTTAGCGGTAACGTTAGACTTTTAGCGCAGTCGAAATCTATAGCGATTCTGGGTTCGTACCCTCGCAAAAGTCGAAATGGAGAAAAATGAGTAGCTGTGTGAGGAACAGCGTTATAGGCGAATGTCGCGAAAGGTAAATATCGTTCCCAATTATTGGGGTCTTCAGCGGTGAATTTTTTGAGTTGCAAAATCAACGTTTGATTGAATCTTTCTACCATTCCGTTACATTGTGGATGATATGCACTGGTATTAATTTTCTGTACTTTTAGAAGTTTCACGATGTCTTTCATCAAGTTTGAAGTGAATCCTGAACCCTGATCTGATAGTAGATGTTTCGGGCTGCCATGAACCAAAACTATGTTGTTTACGAAACTTTCAACTATAGTTGCTGCTTTTTGATCCAGAATCAAATGAGCGCTCACCCATTTAGTGAAGTAGTCTTGAAATACGATGACATATGATCTTTTTTCACCCAGAGGGGATATGTTTACTATGTCGGTCGCGACGATTTCAAATGGATATTTCGGTTGTATCGGCATCAATGGAGGAGGTTTGGGCAACTGAGAATTTGTTTGTTGACATGTTTTACACGTTTTGATCCACTTTATTATTGATTCTTCCATTTTCGGCCACCAGAAATGCTGATGAATCACTGCTGTAGTGCGTCTATGACCTTGATGGCTTAAAATCTTTGCGCCATGAAATTGATACAAAACACTTTCAATCAAAGTTGTCGGAACTACTATCGCGGAAGCTGTATTAGCTTGTTTTGACGTTTGGTAAACAATTTCGTTTTCGGTGTGAAAAGCAGATGAAATCGTAGAGATTTGCTTTTGTTCTAGGACTTTTATCAACTTCGTGATGTACGGATCTTTTCTTTGAGCTTCTCTGATTTCTTCTGGCGATTCTATGGTTACTAGCCGTTTCTCAGGCTGTTGGAATTCTTCTTCGAACCTTGGCACTTTATTTCTTTCTTCTTTTTGCATCATTGACCTTGTTATGGCCGCTGCAACAGTCTTTTTTCCTTCGCGAAACGTTGGTCTGAATATTTCGTTTGTTACTTCTTCGCTAGTCATTGACTTTACTTTAGTGCGAGGCTCATTACGTGATAGAAAATCAGCGTAAGCGTTTTCTTTACCCCTTACATATTCAACTCGATAGTCGTAGTCTTGAAGCTTTATTGCAAAATTTTGAAGTCTCGAGTTTTGATGTTTTTCTTCTTTGATCCATTGCAAAGGTTTATGGTCAGTTCTGACCGTTACTTTTTGACCATAGACATAGTGTCTGTACCAACGGAAAGCTTCTACAATTGCTAGACATTCTCGCTCAGTCGTACTGTAGCGGGTTTCTACGTCAGAAAGAACTCCACTGTTGTACGCGATGACCCATTGATCAGTTTCGTTTTCTTGATACAAAATCGCTCCGATAGCAGTTGTGCTAGCATCAGTTTGAATGATGAATTTCGATTTTTCGTCGTTATAGACAGGATATCGCAAAAAAGGAGTCGAGGTTAGAGATGTTTTAATCTCGTTAAAAGCTGTACGATGTTCTTCGCTTATCTCATATTTCGCATTTTTTCGTAGTAGTTGATAGAGCGGTCGCGAAAGAGTGGCAAGATTCCATTGGACTAAGCCCAAAAAACTTTGAAGATCTTTTACCGTTTTTGGCATTTCGTAGTTTATGATCACGGAGACCTTTTCAGGATCAGGCGAGATTCCATTTTCCCTTAGCAAATGACCAAGAAATTTTACTTGTTTCGGCACGAAATCGCATTTATCAGGTCTTAGCGTTAGATTCGCGTCACGGAGAGCATCAAAGATCAGTTGGATATGTGCTAGATGATCGTTATACGTTTGCGAAAAGACTATGATATCGTCGATATAGACCAAACAGATTTTCCAGATATATGGATGCAGGATCCGTTCCATTAGTCTTTGAAATTCAGCGGGAGCATTTTTCAAACTGAAAGGTAGAACTTTGAAACGAAACAAGCCTTCTTGACTAACGAAAGTAGTTTTATCGCGTGAAGCGATGTCTAAAGGGATTTGCCAGTACCCTGCTTTCAAGTCTAGAGTTGAGAAAAATCGTGCATTGCCTAAAGCATCTAGATAGTCATCGACTCTTGGGATCGGAAACTTATCACTAGGAGTAACTTCATTTATACCTCTATAATCGACTACGGGTCGCCAACTTCCATCTTTTTTGGTTACCAGAAACATAGGTGCAGCCCACGGTGATCGCCAAGGTTCTATGAGACCTTTTTCTAGCATTTCTTGAGTTTTCTGACGAACCATTGGTCTTTGTTCAATCAGCGCACGATAGTAGTGTTTCGCAACTGGTTTCGCATCACCGGTGTCTATAGAGACCGTTAACTCGTGAGTGAGAGTAGGCTGATCTCCAGGGAGACTGAAAACATCGCGATATTGCTTGAAGACTTGGATAGCGATTTTTCTATCTTCATCGTCAATATTCGATTTTTCGGTCATTTTTTCGAGAGCGAGTTGAAGTTTTCCTTCTTCCAACATAGTTGACTGGTCTTTAACCAACGTTGCTGGTTCATAGTCTTCTTCATGATCGCTTAGCGACGCGACGGTCATTTTCGATTCTTCGAGTTTGAATTTAACCTCAGCGATGAGCTGGTTAGGTTGCAGATGAATACTGTTCGCACTATTATTGATGAACAATAGCGGACATTTGCCTTCCGTTATGTTGATTATCGCTAGTTCAATCGGATATTCACAATTTTCTTTTCCGAAGTTCACGGGTTGAACTATGACGCTTTTGAAGCTTTCGTTTGTGAAAGGGAAGATTTTCCCATTAACCCAAGTTTGACAATTCGGTTCTACATAGCATGACGAGATATTTAGAATCGGTAGCGATCTGTCGATTTTTACGATTTGTGTTCGATTTTGTCCCGTAGAAGTATTTGAAAGTACTTCATCGTAGGGCGCTTTTTCGATCAGTTTCAAAACTAGGTTTAGTTCTTGTTGAACGTCTCCAATTCTGATAAAATTTTCGCGAAAGTTTATTACAGCTCGAAGGCTCGGATGCTCTAGGAAATCGGTTCCTAGGAGGCATTACTCTCCTGTAGTAGGCAGTATCCAGCATCGTACTAGATGCGTTCCGAAAGATGAACTGATTTTGAAGATTATCGGACCTCTGGCATCGACGATAGCACCGTCGGCTACTTTTATCTGCGCCGATGTTTCCAAAGTATCATAGTCAATCCCCAAAGAGCATTGAGCTAGACATGAGGAAATGACTGAACACTGAGCACCGGTATCGATTAACGCTTTTGTTTTGGTTTTTCCGATTTCGGCATCGATATGAAAAGCACGAGTAGGAGCGTATAAGCTCAGAAGTTTGATATCTTTTTGCAAACATTCTTCGATTCGACACACGCTAGATCTTGCGATCCGTGGTTCAGTAGGTTTTTCGATTGTGAAATCAGTGATTCCCGGAGCGACGAAGAAGTTTGTAGCTTTAGAAGCTTCTGTTGGTTCAAGCATATTTGCTGTACTAGTTGTCGGTTTCATCTGGACAAAAGTTTTAGGTGAGTTAATCACCGTTTTGGTTTCTGATGGCAAAACTTGTTGCGAAGATTTCGGAGAAGTTAGCTGAGTCTGTACAGGCTGTGAGTTGTTCATCGGATAGTAGTAGTGCTTTTCGATTATCTTTTCTTGTCGGGATTCGGTATCACAGAGAGAAATGTTTGCAACATCTCTCTGATAGTTTCGATTATCACGATTGAAGAATCGGTTATTTCGGTCGAAATTTTGATTCTGATTGAGCGTCTAGTTACGCGTATTTTGTTGAAAACGAGAACGCCAATTATGGTTATTTTGCCATTGATGATTCGGTTGCTGTTGCCGAGGCTGAGAAGCCTGTGGTTTCAACTGATAGCATTCGGAGCTGTCGTGCTTACACTGACCATGATAGGTGCAATACTTCATGGGTTGTTCAAGTGACTGATTTCGTTGGAAGTTACGATTCTGAGAGAAATCCCGTATAGGAATGTTTTCTCTATTCCGAAAGTTCGGACTCATCCCACGATCGAATCATGATCTTCGATTTTCGAAATTATTAGCGTTTTGCGAATTTTCTCGGATTCCGAACTTTTCTAGGACTCATTTTACGCTTTCCTCGAACTCTTTAGTCTTCATAAAAGTCGAATTTTCTTGAAATCTCACACTCTTTCGCTGTCTAGAGTCATCTCTGTTTCGGGATTGAGAGTTATCTCTGAAACGAGGTTTCGAATCATCTCTGAAGCGCGACTGAGCTGGTTGCTCTTCCGACGGATTTTCGAGTGTATTAACCAGTATAGGTTGTTCTACTTTGACAGTTGACTGTTTATTCGCTCGCTGAATTTTCTGAACTTTCCTGACGGCTATAGCTAAGTCAGTGATCATTTCTAGAGTACTCGCGTCAATCGAGACTCTGTAAATTTCCGGCATTTTCCAAAGAAAAGTTGTGATAACTTTTCTATGGCGATACTGAGCGCTTCTGTCATAGTACAGTAGATGTACGTAGGTGCTGATTCGATTTAAGAAAGCTGACGGATCTTCGGTTTCAAAAGGAGTGATAGACTGGAGCTCGCATTGGAGCGTATCTTGGTCGCAATTCGGTGCATTCATACACATCAAAATTTGTTACGCTTCATCGTAGGATCGGACATCTTGTATGGTGTTCAGAGCACCATCGCAAGTCAAGTGACGAAAAGTTTTACATACTCAGAGGCATCGAGGCTGAACTCGTTTTCGAGCGCAATGAAGAATTTCAACACTTGTTGATTTCGGGTCGAATTATCTAATTTTTGCAGCGCTATCTTTTTACAGATAGTCTTAATTCTCGTTTCATCATCGGCGAAAGATCTATGCACCTGAGAAGGTGGGATAGACGGAAAATTTATCTGAGAGTTTAGCACGTTTAGCGCGTTAGAGCGGTCAAACGTTTGTGTCGGGATGATTAGATCATCATCGTCGTCAATTATACTATGAAAACTAAGTTGACTTTTTCGATCGCTAGTGACGTTTTTCGGTTTAGTCGATTTCTGAGACTGAGCATAAGAGCTCATAGGTTTCCCAATATTTTCAATTTTGGGGACGTTCGGTTTCATTAGCTCTTCTTTCTGAGCTCTCATCGCTTCGATTTCAGCTTTGTAGTCTTCGAGAATTTTTCGATGCTGAGTCGCTATCGTAACCATTTCGCTTAACGCGTTAGTAGCGTCGCCACGAAAATTTATCATTTCTGCATCACATTTTTGCATTACATCGATATATGCGTCATTATCGAAGATTTTTCGAGGATCAGTCTCCTTCGGTTTCGGTTTTAGAAAGTTAAATTTTCGGTTTTTGACGATTTTCCGAGATAGAGATCGTGAAGTTTTTCGCGTTTTTAGCGGAGCGGACGTTTCTGGTAGATCGAAATTACGCCTATCTGCTTCGTAGAGAAGCGGTAGATTTGCGTTTTTGCAATCGAAATTTTCGATTTCTAGATTATCAGGATTCGCTAGTTTCTTGTAGAAACCTTTTTCGTAACTGAGCGCAGTAGAGCGACGTGTGCGGTTTTCCTCCATTTTTCGGATTTTCGATTTTTCACAAATTTCGGCTTTTCCTCAACCTTTAGACGAGCTGGTACGGTAACCAAATTATGTCGTGCGTGAGAAATTGAGAGTAGACGACGGAAGGCAGAAGAGAATTTAGCTGTGTAGCTTGACGATTTATCGCGCGTTTAGAAGAGACGTACGGAACGTAGAAGAGCGTGCGGAACACTATAGAGTGTTTTACGGAATTAACGCAATGATAATCGAACGCAGGAGATTGACGGGCTCGTAGAGAGCGCTGTGTCAATTATCCAAGGATCTTCGCTCAGGTCGTCAAAGGTTTTTGGATGCCAAAACTCGCGCTGTACTAACTTAATCGCTTAGGAGTTCCACTTGCTTACTCAAACTATTTTCCAAATAGTTTGACTCAACCAAGAACACACTTTTCACACGATTTACTAATGTACAAAATAGCCGCCTCACGCTTTTCAGACAAAACACAAAACACAACCTTTCTGGCTACAGTACAACGGAATCTAATGAAAAACATTTTCATAATTTCTTCACGTCGTAGCCACGCCTCTTCGCGGGTCTCGTCACGATCTTTTCCTTCGAACTTGCCGATCTTTTTTCGAAAACAACACGAGCTTTACAAATACGCCAAATCGCTCCACAACATAGTCTACAGGTTCAGGCAGTACCGAAATTATGTTATGGGGTTTAGGGTCACAATTAGAACAGACCATAAACCACTAACGTGGCTTTCTACATAAAAGCAACAGAATCAAAGATTGTTAAAATGGCTTTATATCTGGGACAATTCAATTATACATTTGAATATGTGGCCAGACATGAAAACGCTTTTGCAGATTTTCTATCAAGATCAGATGAGAAAGAAAAACCCAGAAGCAAAAATCAGGAAGGTAACGAAGAAAAAGTGAACAAAAATTTGAAGATGGAAGCCCAATGCATGGCAGTAATGTGAGCCATGACACGGCAAATGCTGGAGCCTGAGAAGCAGGAAACATTTATTGATCCCCCACCACCAACACTGCAAGAAATTGACCAAATACCGCAAGAAGCGAAGAAACAGTCTGAATTATTTTCCCTAGACTTGGTGAGAAGACAACAACAGCTGGATTCAAAATTGGTGGATATTTTTAGAAATATTGGCAAAAATAGTTCGAAGAAAAACTTCAATAGTTTTCACTTAGAAAGTGTTAGGCTGCTGTGGGTGAAGGATGCTGTAACTGACCTTTGGGTTTAGACAAAGAAAGTTGCAACAATTCTGACCACAGGCTAGCAAAAACAATAAACTAAAAACTCTCTCACATGTTTCACCAGATACTTGCCAGTACTTCACCAAACCTCAGGCAGAACACCTTGGCACGTACCTCAGGAGATCCTACCCAAGTCTCCACTCCTAAACTTATGAGAGCCTCCTCTACACTCACAAAAGAAAACAATTACTGTCTCAATTTGTATCGGGAATGCAAAGGGTGATGCCAAAACAATAATAAAAATAATGTAAAGTTAATGGCACTTGGGGGCGATGCTCCATTAAAAACATAATCTTTTCACAATGAATGAAAACATAAAAACACGCGAAACAGTGGTCACATTTCTCTATGCAAATTTTATCATTCTTCTTTGCCACTTTTTGTCGCATCCTTCTACCTGTGCACTGACGCCCGAAGCTGAACACCTGCACCTGTAGCAACCCCAACATCCCTCGGCCCTCAAAACTGACCAACTGGAGGTGAAAACCTTTCTGCAGCCTGAGTCTAATACTGAGGCCCTGACTGCATAACAGTTTTCCCCTCCGAAAACAAATTTTTGGGGCTACCCCTCCAAGATGTGATCCAGCCCCTACCAGGTCCTTCAGGTGACAGCAACTTGGATCAATCTATTCAGCAGGGCACTCCTTTTCACGCTACTAGTATGATCATGAGCGTAGTTCCACCTGGACTTTGACGTTGATCTGTGCCTAGATCCGGGGCACCACCGTTCCTCTTCTCCCATGCACTGGTTTTTACAGCATAGGGGTTGAGCTACCACAGATGCGCTTCGTCTATGGTCGCTGGCTCGCCACATTGCCCTGTCCAATACAAATCTACACAATAAAAAATATTTTCTATAAAATATTTCAATTTTATCTGATTTAGAAAATAATTTTATAAATGCAAATAAAATTTTTTCACGTCTTCATCTTTTTCAGGCCCTGAAATTAACGAGAAAAAATATGAGGGTTATATTCAGGCCCGAAATAAGATGGACGGAAATAACGAATTTTGCTGGGCAGCTCTTGGGCACTGGAAATGAGAAAAATTTTAAAATTTAAAGCAACAATAAAATGAGATATATATTTTTTTATATTTTGTATTTCATTTGTGTTCTTTTATTTTTGTATTTTTTGAAATAAAATTGTATGAAATAACAAATTTTAGTCCAAAATGATGCTGCTATATGAAATTATTGTTGCCCGCAGCCACTATAACTGCTGTATTGGAAGCTACCACTGCAAGGATAGGGACCACCCCGAGCTCCACAACACCTGAGGAATCCCCCAAAAACTCCTCAGGGTTGGGTCGTACAAGGAGCCCCATCCATGGCCTGACCTCTATATGGTTGCGGATTGACCATTGTGAAGGGTCTTCCTTGACACTGTCCCTGACCCCGGCCATGGCCATATCCCCCTCCAGTTCCCCTCTGGTACGAGCCCTAAGTGGAACCTACGGAAGATACTCCAGAAGCTGAGGTACGGGACCTTGCTTGACTTTGCTGATTTGCATACAGCAATTTGAATACTCCAGGCTGTTGCAGACCCAGCGAGTGAGATGACTGTCGTGAGTGCTGGCTCCAAGTCCTGTACGTATCCCTAGGTTGCCTTTCAGTTAAAATAGGAATCTTGAAGGGTTGATCCTCCTCATCATTGGCTTTCTGGAACTTACCAGAAAACATCTGAACCATATCAGACAACCTGTTCTTTGCTGCCATATCCACTGCAGTTTGCTGGTGTTACTGCATTCGGTTGGCATATGCTTCCCTGAATGCAGTACTACCCTCTCCCTGCAAGTAGATAGAAAAGTATTTTACGTCACAAATGACTTAGGCCGTGCATCAACTGCACCAATATGTCTCAGGCCCAACTGCTGTTGTTCGAACTTTAGCAACACCATGGTACATAAGTATCTCACAGCTGCCATCACTATCTCTGCATCAAAATGATGAAACCAATTAGGCATCAGCTTGAGCCAAACATACTCCCAAATGGGCTTAGGAACGTTTATGTGATCATACAGGAAACCACCTTGAAATTTAAAATGATCCCCATAGTTCTCATAAAGCTCCTTTACTCCATTATTCACCAATGCCCAGATGATTTGATTTCTATCATCATCCGGCATATCTTGAGCAAAAAATTTGATCACCTATGGTGTCGAAAAATCTATCCTTCCTTTCACAACTGGAAATTTCTTATGGACGTCCCAGTAGTCTCTCAAAACAGAACTCAGGTACTCCAAAGTTACTTCTTTATCTCTACTTCTCTTGACCAGTTTAGTCTGTTCCGACATAGAGGGTTTGGAAATAACTTTTTTCCCAGAGGAACTGCTCTGGGTCTGCTGAGAAGTCTGCTCCACTTTAGACAGAGGCTTCGCCAAAGTACATTTCATCATTGCACTTACCTGAGATGCATTCAATTTACTGGGTACCTTGGCTGAAGCTACTGTTGACTGCACTTGACTCATAGAACTTATGGTTCCAGGCGTCTGGCTCATCGGCGTAGTTCTAGTCTTGGACTTGGTTGAATCTGTCAGTAAGGTAGTTGATCCAACAAACTTCGAGTTGACAGACAGAGAACTCCCTGTCTTCTGTCCTTCATCATCACTGATTTCAATCACATCTTCCCCATCTCTCCTTTTAGCCCTATTGGCCTTTCGGGCTATCTTTCGCCTTCCTAACCTTTTAATCTGGTCATCCCTACAACCCTCTACTCTAAACTTTTTAACCTCCTTGGCAGTATACATGCCTGGTATACCACCATCTATTCCTGGATCTCTGGGGCTATTTGAACTGCCGGCCTTGCTGACCGCAGGTTGGATGGCCTGCATACTAGCTGGCTGTGCCGCCAATTTCGGGATATGATAAGCAGTAGGCGTGCTTGGCTGCAGTTTGCACGGCTGTAGGTGCTGCCAGAGGCGTCGGCTGTGCCATAAAACCAGCCAATACTTGCTCCAGCTGCTTCTGCTGCTGATCTAATCTCTCTTTCTGCTCAGCAAGCTGTTTAACAAAAATCTCCTTCTGTCTCTCGATTTCCTTTTCAGCTTGCTCCCTGAGCCTTGCTTCAATTTCTTCTATGGTTGGACTTGCAGCAATCGTTATCAGATTGCTTTCATCCAGCATCTGTTCAGCCCTAACATCCATTCCAGAAAGTAAACTTTCTGTCTGATCTACCATGGAGGTTACCTGCGTTTCTTCCTCAGGTTGTATCAATGATTCAACAGTGACCTACTTGTCCACTTCTAAATCATCTCCTTCCTGATTTAAGTCTATGGGGGTGTTGAGGTCTGCAGGTATCGCTAGTTGCTGTGCTTTTGCCACAACAGGCTCAGCCTGCATCCCCTGCACCTGATCTATGTTACTCGTATCAACTCCAGATTGCTGACTTTCCGTAGTGACCTTAGTGCCTGTAACTGGCACTGATGGTTGCTTACCTATCGGCGTCACCACAGCGTTATCGCCAATATGCCTAATTTGGATACCTGGAGCATCGGACGGCAATGTTGGCTCAAAAAATGGCTGTTCATAACCTGGAACGTATTCCGGTTGATATGCCAACACACTTTTCATCTGATTCTCCTTCGTAGCATCCTCACTCATATCTATCAGGTATCCCAAACCTGGCACTCAGACAGCTATTTGATGGAAATAAAATCTTTGGTAGCAGTAAAGATTGTCCTTGTACTGCGGACATTCCGCCAAATGCTTTATTCTGTCTGCCGGTCTTTGCTCTCACGATTTCGTTTTGGGCCAAAATCGGATCGGCATAAACCCGAAGCAATTTCCCCAACAAGTAATTGCATGGCCTTTGGTTGGCGTATGCACTTCTGTCACTGGGAGACTATTCAAAAAAGATAAATACTGCCCATACCTATCTCCCCTCCACAATATCTTCAAGATTTGCTCCTTTCCCTCGGGGCTAAGGGATCTCAAATAGTTGTGGTCAAGGAGAGAGGTGAGGTACTCCTCTGCTTCCAATCTGCAATGTGGCCAAAATAAGTGAAACGTAAGGGGAAGTTTGTTGCACACTGACTCCAAATTCTTAAAATTGTCTCCAATCAATATTTCAGAATATTGAGCGATATCTATGCTCCAGTGCTGTCTTACGTATGAGTCTTTACCATTTGATATGTTGACTGGTTCATACTCATGGTAATCAACTTCCAGAGATGTTATCTCCAACAACTGTTTAGTTTCTTTCCTATACCTTAGGAAATTTTCATACAAAACCATAAATACTGAATCATCAAGTCTACTGAAACTTTTCCCTTGATTAACCATATCTACTACTTTTTTCATAATGTGAGCTCTAATCTGCTTTTCTGACAAAGCCTCTTCGAACTCTTCATCCTCACTTACGGTATCATAACCGTCCAGATTCTTACTTTTCTCCTTGACTGTATAATCTGGATGAATACCTTTAGGGATGCTTACATCTCTCCCTCTGTTTGAATTAGCTTGGTAATGAGGGAAGCTGTACTCCATATACCCTCCAAATGAGCATACATCTCCTGCCTCATCACGTGATAAATAGCCGATGATTGCAGCTCCTCTACTTCTGGACTTCCACAAGAGGTCTGCAGGATGTTTTCGCCATGGATCATGTTAAAAAATCTATATAGCCTAAAGGCCATTACCTGAATCTGATTGGCTTTCATCAGATCATGCAGAAAATACTGGAATCCGACCTCGACTTCCATAGCTAACTCATAGTGGAAAAACGCTAGGAAAACCAACAATGAGTAGTAGGGGTCCAGTGCTGAATACCTTATTTCAAACTGCATCAAAGTGTGCCTACAGAATTGTTCACATTGCGCTCTCTGATGGAAATCGATTTGAGAATAACCAATATCCGCCAGATACACCTCCCTGAACAACCCTTTCAGCTTAAATGTCTCCGGGCAAAGTCCCAACTTCCTGGACATTGCCAAAAACCTTCCATTTAACTGGTCTCTTATTTTGGCTATGTCATAGTAATGGCCATACGAAGACATAACTCTGGGCTTGATCTCTGCTGTCAGATCAACATCTTGGTGTTTTCTTCCTGCGCCATTATCATTCCAGATGGCAACCAGATCTGTAACCAAGTTGTATCCAACAAGAAGCATGTCTGAATCTAAGAGCTCATGAATGAGCATCCATTCCTTCGGCATGATTGTCATAGTATCTACAACAAAGGTATCTCCAGTCACCATCGAGAAGCTAATGACTCTTGCGAACTCCTTCCCTTTTGGGTTATCAACCCGAGAAGTCGCAAAGACTTTACTAACATACTCTTGTGTAACCTTATTGGTTAAAAACCGATAATTGGCTGTCCTCGAAACGTACTCTCCTTCAAGGTTTCGATCATCTCAGCCACCTTACCTATTTCAACCATTTTCGGTGTCAATTCCAACGGAAATCTCCCGAAATTCGTTGCAAACCATCATTCTAATTCGCTGACTCTGACAACATGTTTAACATTGTAGTCTAAAAAATTCAGACAAAATATTTATTACTTTTTTCTGAAAATTTTTCCAAGCAGACAGACATCGGTTAATTTATACCTTCACTACAGATAGTAAGCACAAATAGGAAAAATTTACAAGCAGGGGACAGTAAGATACCAAACATATGTTGGGTTAGTCTTGGCAGATAGTTAAACACAAGTGCAGCCCCAATGTCTACCTTATAGGGGAGTACACGCACAGACCACCTGCATCTTCCATTATTGGACTGCATGCCGTCTCAATCCAACACCCAAAACAGCCTATCCAACCAATAAATTAAGAATTTCCAAGAAGAAATTTAAAAAATACTTACTAGTTTACCCAAAATGAGGAAATTCGTAGAAATTTAGATAAAGATGGAAGTTAGAAATTTAAATACTTTTGAAATTATCTACCCCTAGTCGACTAGTTGCTACACTCCACTTCTTCCCCATCACATAGACAAATTTATTCAACTCGCTGTGTGTGTAGAGGAATGATGTAGTTTCGCAAAAAGTCCAAATCTCGCGCTACAGGCAGCTTTGCCACACTCTTTCAAGTTTGACAGAACAAATTTGTTCCCACTAAATTTTGAGAATTGTCTAGGCCTTCGTCTAGACACTGATGGGCTATAACATCCTGCTTTGCCCAATAAATTTTTAGATTAACTAAGTTTAACAACTTAGGTCACTTACCATCGACTAAAAAGTACCGATTATTTTGCTGCACCTGGGGCTGACTGTAGGCCATGTGGGGGTCTGTGACCAGGTACTGTTTTGTGCGGCATCCGTTGGGGGGGGGGGCGACATTTCCACCGTTTCTCTTCCAAACTCTTCAAGTTCGGCGTTATCAATTTTCGAAAATTTTTTATAAATTTATGAGAGCTGAAAAATCGACAAGGTTTCCGCTTTCGCTACTTTTTGCCTCTTTTCACTCTAAACTCTGCGGTTTTCCAATTCTTCCAATATTCACAGAATTTGTGGGCAACAATTAACTATTTCCTCCAAGAAAATTAATTGGACTGGGGGGAATTTAAAATTTTGGCCACAAAAAATTTTAAAAATTTGGGTTTTTTGTGAAGAGTGGTTTTTTACCAAAAAAATTTGAAAATTTTAGTATTTATGCTAGGGAAAATTAAAAATACATGATAAATACGTGATAAATACATAAGTAAAAATAATTAAATACAATTTGTACCTAATTACAAAATTGAGGACGAAAAATATATGGGGAAATAATCATACGCACACACATGCAAAACGCAGTGCTACGCGCTACAGCAGTTTGTAATTACTGATTTTTGAAGCTACAGTAAACTGCGCATCACTTGATGACACGTCGTTAGACTGCAGCCATCTGCCGGTCTCGTAGCGAAAGTGCTTTAACCTGCTCACAGATACCACCTGCTTTTTCAGCGGCTCTCTCCAGTGCCTGATTTCAAACACGTTCTCTGATAATCTTCTATTATCAGTAACAACAAACGGTCCTTGCCACGGCAGACCCAGTTTTTTCTGTTTATCAACTTTCAGCAAAACCCAATCATTGACAGAATAATAATGGGCTTTTGCTTTATAGTCAAAAAACTTTTTACTGTTCTCTGCAGCTTTCCTGATGTTTTGAGAGATGGTCTTATAAGTTTCTACTAAACTTTCAGTTAGTATATGCTTATAAGCCTCATAGTTCATAGGCAGAACTTTCTCGCAACACCAATACTAATGCCAAAATTAGCCTCATGACCTCTCAACAAGGCAAATGAGGAACATCTTGTTGAGATGTGAGGTGTGGCATTGTAAGCAAAAACGACAGATTGCAAATATCTGTCCCACTTGTCCGAATCTTCAATAGCAATCTTTCGCAACTGCTTGATCAAGGTTTGGTTAAACCTTTCAACCATTCCATTTCTTTGTGGATGGTAGGCAGTTGTGAAAATCTTCTGACACTCAAATAATTTACACACTGACATCATCAAATCAGATGTAAAGCATGAACCATTATCACTCAACAATTTTACCGGGGTTCCATGCCTGAACAGAATATTTCGTAGAAAACTGTCCACAATGGTTACAGCAGATTGATCCAGACTCCTTTCTGTGGTATTAATATCTTCAGTAGGGTCATTTCTCGGGACGACCACGAAATTTTTTCGAAATATGCAATTGGGACCTTATTTCAGTGTAAAGAAAAATCTCAAAAATCCGACCAGTAATAACTTTGCGAATATTTAGTCTTTCTAGACAACTCTTGTTCCATTGGATGCAGCTCCTCGAGTTGTACATGATACTGACTGGCGAATTGAAAATTTGCAGTGTAAACTTAATTATCATAGAAAATATGCAAATTTGGCCGAGTTGAGGTCGATGACTGCACTAATATCTCGAGTTGTATAAGTCGTAGAAAGCTAATTCTTTTTTTGTTCGATAGCTGAGTAAAATGCCCAGAGTAAAATCTAGTATGTGCAGAGTAGAGAAAGCAAAAATGTCCATTTGAAAAATTTTTTTTGCGATTTTCAGATCTTTTGTTGATCTGTACTTTTGTAAACAATCTTTTCCACTTTCATTATTTGTAAGCATTTCAAGAAAAACAGACTATAATATCGAACTTTTAAGCCAGTGAAACAAGCAAAAAGGAAAAACAGATTCTCCTTTCTGCCATTTCCTGGCATTTTCAGATAAATATATACATATTTGCTTTAGAGATAAGAAAATTATGCGAAAATGTTAGTGCAACCCTACAGCTCGAGTTGGAGATAATCTCGACATTGAGCTCATTATAATCCTGATATTATTCAAATGATACCGAACTTGAGATCAAACCGAGTCGTCTTCTTGTTCGAGATTATCTTGAGCTCTAGCTGAGATCTCTTTAGTGCAACTGGGCCATGGTTACAGTCATTGGGCACCCATCAAGGAGAACAGAGTTAAGCATAAAAAAATGCTCCTGCCAAATGCCTTACCCAGTTCTCCCCGACTCTACTGGCATTCCAAAGCCAACAGTAAAGGCCCTGTCATACTTCGCCCTGAGGTACCGCTCGGTGCCGGTTGTCCTATTCATACTAACAAGCAGCGCTGCTTTTTTACTTTTGGATTTTGCTCTTGTCAAAAAATGTGCATTGCTCGTCTCGACAAATACGAAATACAAAAAATGTGAAAAAAATGAAAAAAAGAAAAAAATCGAAAAATAAAAAGCGCAAAAGAAAAATGAAATCAATCATTCCTACACATTGCAGATAGAAGCTTGCGAAAAGCCTAGTCTAAAGATTTTGGGCTCTTGCTTCAATTTGCTTCCCATCCCAACCATTAATGGCTTTTGAACTGCAGAGAAGTATCAATTTTATATAAATTGATTTTGGAAAATTGAATATACAGGGTGAGCCAAAAAAAAGGTGACCGGTGCTGACTTTTGACCTTTTGAACGGATGAAGGTTTTATAACACGGATTGCTGCATTAGAATGCCCTTTTTGTCTTTGTTACAAGGCCCAAATTTTATGCTCCTAGCATTGATGGTTACTGTACAAACAGAAATTTACTAAAAAAGATCATTTTTCAAAAAGTAAAAGTTGTGAAATAGGAGTAAAAGTAGTCCTATTGTGAAAAAAAGATTTGTAAAGATGTTTACACACAACAATACTTTGAAAATCGCGCAGGTTTGTAAGTTACACGTAATTTAAAGTCAGAAACTTCTTCTTTCAATATGATCAAAATTTCGCCAAGATCAAGAGCTTTTGTTATGAACTTAGGAAGAAAGCAAAATTGAAGCAAAATCAACTCTGTCATGGACCAGATCGAAAAACGATTAAAATTACTAATAAAACAGAAATTAGGACACACTAAAGCGGCTCTCTTGTAGTTTCAAGCTGTTATATGGTTCTTATGATAGGATCTATTGTGCTTTTCTGCCGTGAAACATGTTGATTCTGTAAATTTTTAAATTTATTACCAAAAAAATCGGCGTTTAGTATTTTTGCTTTTAGTCAGTCAAAATTCAAGAAATCTGACTGAAACTTTGCAATCTTTATGCCAAAGGTTTTATCTATCGACGACGGGAAACCGCACTAAAAAAGCTTCACCCATTCGAAAGCTATAGAAGTCAGTACCGGTCGCTTTTTTTGGCTCACCCTGTATATACACAACTATTCATTCAGATATGTGCTATATACAGGATCCAGATATCATCTGGGTCCGGCGGACCTGCTGTTTAGGACCCAGATTCAAAGTGGATCCATCCTTTCCCTAGTATTCGGGAAATCGGGACGTTCAGGGAATAGGGGCTAATGCATTTTTCGGGGTCATAGGAAATTTATTCATTATTTGGGAAATCGGGACCTACGGAGAATATGAACTTTCGGAAAATCGGGATGTTTGCAGAAATGGGACGTTGGGGGAATGAAGACACAAGTACACTTGCTGTAGGAACATGTTTACACCTACTTTGCATATTTATAATTTTTACACATAAATGTCTTCACTGCAAATTGAGTGATCAACTTCTTAGTAAGTTTTCATTGAAATTTTCATTAATCAATTTGTTAAAATAATTTGACAAGTGTCAGAATTCGCCATTTAAGTGAAAAATATGATTCTACTGCATGTATAGATGTTACAGTATGCAACAATATGTTACAACAATATGCTGCAACTTTAGAGCACAAAAATTGTTCGAAATTTTCGGTTCAGTTGAATCTTGGTGGCGGCGCCCTGCAAAAATTACAAAAACCTATTCATACTTCGAAGGTGGTACCGCGCAGCGCCAGCCGGCGCCGCGCAGTGAAGTATGACAGGGCCTAAAGACTTTTTTAAAGCAGGACGGGAGCGACAGGGAATGGTTGAAATTGCTTCCCGTCTGCAATCCCGCAAAAAGAGCTCTTTTGGGGAATTTCAGTTTAAATCCAAAAACCGTGAATGATGCTACTTTGTTGAATAGTTAAATAGAATAGAATGAGTTTGTTTAAAGCTTGTTCAGTATAACTTGCGGACTGAATTCTGTACGATATACTATATAAGTTGAGTGAATTAAACATATCTCGCGCAAATGATTTAGTTATAAGAAGACTTTCTGCTGTAGCTTTTTTTTCTAAAAAAGCTGAGGGGGATTCTATGTGCAACTTTCCCAGTTATTTCCTTTTGTTGATTCAAAACTCAGTAACAAAGTCCAAAACAATGGGAAGCATACATCTGTGACGGGAACATGGGGGTCAAAATATCCCAAGGGTTTTGAAACTGGAAAATTTGTAAGCAAACAAATTTTTTTTGGTCAACTTTTTTCGAATGTTTTGTCTCAAAAAACGCCAAAAAAACCAAGGTCCACCAGTGTACCCTCCTCAAAATTTCGGAGATTCACATGTTTGGTTAGAAAGTCACGATGCACCCAGCCGCAGAATATATTTTCTCACAGGCATGGAAAAATTTTTTGAGGAAAGATGAAAATCCAATAAAACGAAAGTGAATTTTTTCCAACTTTGACCCAAGTTCTCAAAAATCTGGTTCACTCCTTTTTATAGCTTGGCAACTATCCAAGTGAGTATATTCTCCTTTTTTCTGCCCCATCATGCCATTTTCTGATAAACTGACGTCTGTTTTACATGAAAAACTTCCAAATAATGGAAGTGGAAAGCAAGTACTATTTCAGATTTTCACGATTTTCTGATAAGCCGTATACCAAAGAGGACAGGAAATTTGTGAATAAACTGATCTTACTTTTGACAACTTTTCGAGTGAAAAATTTTACGATAAGAGCTCTATGTAAACGATTTTGACGACAGTACTGATTTGTGTCACTTTTTTATTTGTAAGCATTTTATAAAAAACAAACTATAGTTCACCGCTTTCTAGTGAGCCTGAAATATGCATGAGAACCGTCACAGACGCACATTGAAGTTTTAAACTTGATCATCTTCAGATCAAATAAACAATGAAGAACAATCTTGAAGCTTCGAATTCTCACTTCCAGTGAATTTAAAAGCTGTGTAAACCGTATAGAAGTTAATTCACGTTGTAAACAGAACGAAAATTGACTATTTCAATTGAATTCCCCACGATCAAGAACCCCTCAGGCCAAAAATCCGCAGAAATACTTTTGTTTACTCAGAGAACAATTTTTTTTGTGTGAAGTAACTGTGTCCATTGAATTTCCAATGGTCAAAAACCTCTTCCCCAAAAGCGCAGAAATATATGTTTACTCAATATGATTTCGTGTATAAAGTGATCGCATTCATTAAACTGCCGTAGTCGCAAACCCCTGCCACAAAAAATCAAGAAAATATGCTTGTTTACACTCGGTAATTTTTTTTGTGTAAATGACCGCGTCCATCCAATTCCCAATGTTCGAAAACCCCTTCCTCCAAAAAGTCACTTGAGTTCCTTCATTTTTGATTTTTCTGTGTAAAGTGACCGCGTCCATTGAATTACCCATGACCAAAAACCTTTACACCTCCGAAATCCCAACAAAGTCACCAGTTCAATTGAAAGTGCAAAAAAATTCTGGCACCGTAGTGTATTATGCTACAAAAAATTATTTTTTCGAAGCCGTAAGTATTATATAACAAAATTGCCGAGTTTCGCGTTTCCCGGGAATTTGGACCACCACATAATTTAAATCAGGTTATACTTTTAAAAAATGAAAAGTCGCATTGGATGTTGCACCCACAAGATGGATGGGCCAAAGTATGAAGCTGGGACACCCATTGTGGGGAATGGAGGGCCTGAGGACCCTTAAAAAGTGCTGTAACGACCAGATTTGTGTGAGGTACTTTACTTCTAACCAATCGGTCGATACGGCGGGGACAAATAACGGGACGGGGCGCGGGCGTATGGTTACAATAAAACGACGGGTGATCGACGGTCGCTTGAACGTCGACAATAAAAACGCGTTTCGATTTATAATACGAACGGGGGGCCTCGGTTTAAGTTGCTTTCGGATAGTCGGCCGCTTGCAAATGTATAAAAAGGACGGGGCGAGCGTGGAAGTCAAAACGTAAAACCACAAGAATAAGAATGAACAAATCACGCTTTGCTTCTTCTTTTATACGGCGATTTTGGCCACTCCCTGGGCGTCGCGGGAGGTCGAGCTTCTGTCCATCTTCTTCCGCCAATCGTCGTTTCCTGCTACGCTTCTTATGCTTACTTAGTTACGCCTCTCTAACGCTTTCCTGGTACTGTATGCTTTCTGTGCTTTGCTTGCTTCCTACGGTGGGCTTGGCCACACCTTTGTGCTTCTGTGCATGCTTCCTGTATCGGTTTCTCTGTATACACATGTTTTGTGGGGCCGCCGCTACCGTTACACTTGAGACCACTGTCTGGCGGGGCTTCTATGTATTTTACTGTGTGCAGGTGTTGTTTACGATTTTTACGGGGGATTAAGGTAGCTCTGGAATGTGCAGTTTAGTGTAGGTTCTAGGGGAACAGCTGCCGTTTGTGCAAATTAATTAGGGCATCTTAATTGGGCTACCGGGGTGTGAACAGATCAAAATAAAGTACTGCACGTAATTTTAGAGGAATGTTTGGGTGTGAATACCAGACACCCTTGAGACGATAAAATGTGAAAATAAAATAATATCTAATAAATGTCTATCACATACAGTATGCTACATATTTACAGTACTGCTTTAGCAGGTACATTACATTTCCCTCCTTCCGGAGTTGAACGTCCTTGTTCAAGGCTTTCGAGGTTGAGGAGGGGTGGGGGTAGATTCGATAGTTGCTTCCCGAGGGTAGACAGGGGTTGTCTCGTTTACATGCACCGTAAATGTAATATTCTTATGGGGGTGTTTGAGTGTAACATTGGGGTACATGAAATTTGTGGCTGTATAGGGTCCATTTTGGCGAGGGAGGAATTTGGGAGTCAGCCCTTGTTTACACGAATGATTTTTGTAGAGAATAAGATCACCTGCCTTGTAATGTATGTTCTTAGCATGCTTGTTATACTGAGGTGTATAGTGGGCTTGGGCTTTTTGCAAACTTTTCTGCACGGTTGAGAGTGCTTCTGTAAAATGCGATTTTACACGAAGGGCGTAATCGTCTAAATCAACCATGTAGGACGTGGGGAAAAAGTTTAAGGCTGCGTCTGACGGCAGATTAGCTTGCCTACCATGGAGTAATTCAAATGGGGGATACGATGTGCTATCATTTTTATGAATGTTGATCGAAAAGATGGCATAGGGTAGGTAAGTATCCCAATCAGTGTGATTTGAATTGATGTACATGCGGATACGGGTGGCTAAGGTTTGGTTGCAACGCTCAACTTCCCCATTGGCAATGGGATGATATGGGGTAGTGTGAATTTTCTGAGTATTGCATAAACTGGTGATCCGTGAGAAAAGATCGGATACGAAATCGGTGCCACGATCACAATGGATGATTTTTGTGGACCCATGATGGCAAACAATTTTGGTTACGAATAGCTTGGCAATAGTGGCTGCAGTGATGGCAGGGGTCGGTAATGCCTCTACATACTTTGTGAAATAATGGATGAAAACGACAATGAATCAGTTGCCGTCTTCTGTGAGGGGTAACGGTCCCATGCAATCAACACCGACTCTATCAAATGGGCCAGTGGGCTGAATTGGTACCAAATTTGCATGCACCTTGTGTCGGAGGGCTTTCTGTGTCTGGCATGGGTGACAAGTTTTGCAGTACCGTTTGATATCACGGCTCATTTGGGGCAAAAAATATTTCTGTCTGAGCAAGTGTAAAGTTTTCCGGGCCGCAAAATGACCTGTGAACTTGCTGTCATGATGTGAGGCGATGAGATGCTGGACTTGCGACTTGGGAATGTATAGTTTTGCCTGTTTGTCGACTATACGGAAGAGGATGTTTTGATGCACTGCGAATTTGATCAGAGTAAGGGGATGTTTTTGGGCGATTTTTGCTAAAATACTTTTGACAGTTGGGTCAGTGCGTTGGAGTTCGGCAAAGTTTTTCTGTTGCTCTTCTTGTTCAGTTGCTTCGGCCTCAAGAACAGAATTGATGGTGGATATTTCGGGGCGGGTTTCTAATTGCTCGATGTCAAAGGATTGTTTTGCTGTCTGTGAGGGGAATCGAGAAACTGCATCTGCGTTGCGGTTAGCAGTGCCTTTCTTGGGTCGAATGTCTAACTGGATACCAGAGAGGGCTAATCCCCAACGGGCAATGGGAGGGGAAGGGTTTTCCTTTTGTAAGACTGCCTGAACTGCTGTGTGGTCAGTGTGTACAATAACATGTTGCTGGAAAAGATAGGGGCGGAAATACTTGACAAATTCGACTAATGCAAGGGTTTCAAACTCAGTGATCGGGTAGTTGCGTTCTGCGGGTTTTAGTGTTCGGCTTCCAAAAGCAATGGGGCGATCCTGACCTTTACTATTGAGTTGACTGAGAATGGCCCCAATTCCGAGTTTTGAGGCATCAGTTTGCAGAATAAACGGTTTTGTGAAATCGGGATGCTGCAGTATTGGGGCATGGATGAGTAATTCTTTGAGCTTAGTGAATGCGTTTTGCTGTTCGGGGCCCCAGGAAAATTCGGAATTCTTTTTGAGTAGTGATGTGAGTGGGCTAGAAACTTGAGAGCAATTTGGGATGAATCTGCGATAATATGAGGGTAGGCCAAGGAATGACTTAACTTCTTTTGAGCTTTTGGGCGTGGGTATGTCATAAATGGCCTGTACCTTATGGGGATCTGGTGAAATGCCTTGCTGTGAAATGACGTGGCCTAAGTATTGGACTTGGGGTTGGCAGAATTTGCATTTTTGTATATTTAGCTTAAGGCCTGCTTGTGAGAATCGGGCAAGAATAGTGTCTAAACGTTCCAGCATTTGGGCATGGGAGTCTGCGAATACCAAAACATTGTCGAGATATACAAGGCATGTGTTCCATTGCAGACCCAAAAGAATAACATCCATTAACCTTTGGAATGTGGCTGGGGCATTGGTGAGACCGAAGGGGAGGTAGTTGAATTGATACTGGCCGGCTGAGCAATTAAAGGCCGTTTTTTCTCTGTCTGCTTGTGCTATGGGAATGGAATAATATGCATTGGATTGATCAAGGGACGTAAAATATTTCATTCCATGTAGGGTGTCTAGAATTTCGTCTATATGGGGCAAGGGGTAGGTATCTTTTTTGGTGACTTTGTTGAGGCCTCTAAAATCAATGCATAAACGATGGCCTCCGTCTTTTTTTGGGACTAAAACTGTGTTGGTACACCATGGAGAATTGCTTTGGCTTATGACACCAGCTGCTGCGAGTTGCTCAACTTATGCTTGTATGATTTGCTTTTCTTTTGGGGAAGTCCGATAAAGCTGTCTACGTAGGGGTTGGGAGCCATTGGTGTCAGTGGTATGTGAAACAAGGGTGGTTCTACCTACGTCCATTTTGGATTTAGCATATAATGTAGGATACTTCGATAGGGCGCGTAGGAGTTGTGTTTTTTCTGCTTCTGTGAGGTCACTGGAGGCTAAATTAACATTTTCTTTTAACCATGTGAATGTATCAAACCAGTTGGGCTGGTTTTGTGTTGAAGGGGTTAGATTAGCAGGAGCATTTTGTTTTGGGATGTAACAAGAGACTGTGCCAATGCATGTTCCAGGGTAAAGAATTTGAGCTGTTTCTTGTGTGTTTAGGACAGATATGCGTATGCGACTGTTTTGATTTTCAGAGATACAAGCCGCGAAATGGACTTTGGGATTCTGCTTGGTTTTCGGAGTGAATTCGAGCTGTTGAACTTGTAGGTACGATTTGGGCAAGGGGACAGTAAATTCGGTTACTGTACGGGGTGGTAATTCTAATTTCTCATCTAAATAAGTTCCACCACGAGTTGAAAGAGGGCTGTATTCTAGGCCCTCACAAGGTAGTATGGCATTGCCAAATTTGACCTGAGATTTTTGATTGTTGATAGTGTATTCCGAAAATCGACTGAGAAAGTTTTTGCCTAGAAGGATGTCTGCTGTGCAATCTTTTTGGACATGGACCATGATTGTTTCCTGGATTGTTTGGGCTGTCACTGTGACAAAAGTGGTCCCTACAAAGTGAATCGGAAGATTATTTGCTGCTTTTGCTTGGACAAGTGGGGGTTTCATGTCTAACTGTAGGATTTGAGCAATTCGGGAATCAATGAGTGAGTAAACAGCACCAGTGTCAATCATGCCTTTTGTCATTAATTTGCCGTTAAGTGTGATTGGAATATGAGGGGTATGTTTCTCAGGTACATTTTGGGGTGGCTTATTTGATGCAGATTGGTGAATTTGATTAATGAGTTCGATTGCAGGATTTCGGGGGGTATCAATATCGACAAGGACGTATTTCTGCTGCGTTTGTGCCCCACGACAATTAGCTAATTCTAAGAGAGCATGGACGAAGGATGGGGGAATGGTCTCATGTAAATGTCTGTTGTTTGATGGTATTTCGTATGCATGTTCATGTGTGACCTGATGCTTTGGGGAGGGGAAATATTTTCGAAGAACGAGAAACGAATAAAAGACGCCTGCAATAACTACAGTGATAACGGCTAGATTGATAATGATTTGCAGGGGTCCTTTGAGTAAATTGTTTAATCCGTCTGTGAGACTTTGGGTGGTACCAGTTATTACGTGTTCTATGCCTTGACCGGCGCCAGAGAGGGTATTTCCAAGTGCTTGGCCAGTGCCTGAGATCATGTTGTAAACTGTATCGGAATTGAGAGACATTTGGGCAGTGTAATTGACGAGTTTTTTGACAACGTTTTCCAGTGTGTGAGTTTTGTAAATGTATTGTTTCAAAAAGAGTAAGTTGGTTGAAATAGTTGCAAGTTGATTATGAAAAATGGCGGGTGTATTAAAATGGAAGAGGGAGAAATTTTGGTTCCAGACGATTTCTAAAGATAAATTTGTGACATGCGGGGATCCGGTTTCACTTACCCATGTTATATTCTGTTTGTAAAGGGCTACATGCATGTGATGGCAGTCAACAATTTGTGAAAAAGGGGTCAAATCGTTGCCTCCTGGATTCAAAAACATGAGTTTGGTTCCAACGAGAATGGGCAAAAGTTTGTAGCATGTTTGGTTGATTTTGTGGTTGTAAAAGACTTTGGATGCATTTACCTGCTTGCAGGGCCAGACTGTGAGGGCTTCTCCTGTGAATTCTGCTATGATGTCGGTTCTCTGTAGGAATGCATGCGCTCCAAGGGTTGCATCAAGACGTAAAATTTGCCATACGAGATCAAGGTGACACTGTGCCTGTCTGCATAATTCACTCCATACGTTTTTGAAATTTTGAATTTCGAATTCCTGTATTTTGTCTGCTAGATAGTTTAGTTTTGCATTGATGGGTTCAAAATCATCAAAATCATATAGTGTAGTATGAGTTTCGTTGGTTTTTGGGGTTAAAAATGCGTTACGATGTGGGGTGCTTTTGTCCAATTGTACGATAATGCCTTGTTCGGTTAGAATGCTGTCTTGGATTTCTGGGCAATTGGGGTTCGAAAAAACTGTATTTTTAACCGAGAATGCACCTTGTAGCTCTTCTATTATCATTTGTGTTTGTGTGAGTTTGATGGGATGTGTATTTTGGTATTCGAAAGGGCATAAGTTTTCAAATGCTGTTTCATTCCAGATAATGGATCCGTCAGCTGTGACACAATGACCTGATGTTGGTTTGCATGACCCCAGGTCACCTAATGTACCTGTCATAGATTTTCCATTCCAAGATGCTATTTGTCCTATTTCTATGATGACGTTAGTGACCGAGGTACAATGGTCTGTACAACACCATGTGTATTCTATGCTTAGGGAGTTGTTTGTTGACCAAAATCCTGGTTGGGTTTCGTATAATTTTTGACTGTTGTGTTCTTTGTCTATAACGATTGCCTTACAAACATGTGGGGTTAGATTTTGCATTTCGGTTTGGTCCAAGACAATACCTTTTGATCCAAAAAATCCTGTATTAGTACAAATTTTGCGTTTGCGAACACTGCATTTGTATGCGTCTGTAATGTGGGGCTTAGTGGAGGGGATATAGATTTTTCGGAATGTCTGTATGGGTTTGTCTACTGTGGAAGGGGGCATGCATGATACAAGTTTTGGTATGCTGACTGAGTGACCGCTCAATGAAGTTCCACACATCTGAAATTGGGCACTACACGATGTGGGGATCATTATACAAAGAAAAATACAAAACATCGGCCAATAGAATGTTTTAGTGGAGGCGGCGGGGCACTGTATATTTTTGTTGTGGCCGGTTTAGTGTTGGGGCTTTTGGTGTTGTCGTTTTGTGATTTTGAGCCGGGGGGGTTGCCGGTTTGAAATCTGAACATTCTGTAAAACTTTAGAAGTTGAGTTATGGGATGGGGTTTGGACTTGCTTACTTGCGGGGGTTGGTAGTAGTGTTTGACGGGGGCGAAATTGGTAGGGTTCGGGGGTCAGGCCATGGAGAAGGGATAACAAGTTGCGGCCTGTTTTCGACAGGGTTTCAGGGGCAGTGGGCGGCATAGTGTCTTGCTTTCGGGGGATCTTGTAGCCTACGGGGATGGTGGGCGGCGATTTTTCGATTTTTGCGGCTTCAGGCCTGGGGGGTGGTGACATGGTGCACCAATCGGGTACATCCAGGTTGAGGACGTATTCGTCACTACGGCGGTGGGTGTTGGGCATGATAGTTCCTAAAGTAGTCTGAGGGCCGTTAGTTATGGCGGGTAATTTTGAGTAAAATGCGGGGTCGTCAATGTCCATGAGGGGTTGGGGTTGCCTGTACTCAATGCAATTTTGAATATTACGACTTTGCTGATTTGGACAATATCTGCTTGTATGACCTCTCTGCTTGCATATGAAACATTGAAAATTGGAGTAGGGTTTTGAAAGGCAGTTATCTGATCTATGTCCTGTTTGGGAGCAGTGGATGCATCGGCTTTTACAATCACGTGTACTGTGATTATTACGGAAACAGATTTCACATGATTTTCGGGTACCTACTGATTTACAATTACGAGCTACGTGTCCAGTTTGTCCACACTAGAAGCATGTGGGCTACCTAGGGGTGGTATTGTTCCTGTAAGCATTATTCCTGCTGAAAGTATTGTCACTGAAATTGTTGTAGCTACTCTGTTGTGGGGGTTGAGGTTTTTGTTTGATCTGCAACTGTAAATCTTTTACTTGTTGTTCTAACTGATGCAAAAGATCCTGTTGGTCTGTATTTTTGGTTAGGGAAAAGATGGGTTCGGGTTTTGGGGGTATGAAGGGAAGGGCGTTGGACTTTAACTCATTTCTAAGAATTTGCTGTTCAATGTAAGCTGCTTCATCTGACATTTCTTTTAGAGTCGCGAACCTTCTATACTTAATTGCTTCCCTGATTTCGTTTTGCATGCCTTCTACAAAGAGGGGTTTTATGATCATTTCTCTTGCGTCTGTGTTAAAGTTAGGGTAGGCGAGGGTTGCGAGGTGTTCTAGATCAAACAAGAATTCTGTTACTGTTTCTGAATGCTTTTGTTTTCTTTCCCGTAAGAATTGTTGATGTAGCTCATTATCTATATTGTTTGGGAAAAATGCCTGTAATGCGACTTTATACTGCTCGTATGTGTGGGGAGGGTTTTCGGAATTTGCTAAACTTTTGAATTTTGCTAATGCGGCTCCTCCTAAATGAATTTCTAAACATGCTAACTTTAACTGTACGTCTGTATCTTTCATGCCTTGGAGTGCCATGAATTGTTCTAATCTTTTGTTCCATTCACCAAAATGTTGGGTCACGCCACCCATGAATACTGTAGGTTTCGCGTAGAAATTGTTTGCCATGTTATTAGGAATGTTTGCTGTTCTTAGATCGTCTATTAGGGTAGGGTTTACTGTATTCTGATTCAATTGTGTGCGTAGGGTACGAAAATGTTCTGAAAATAAATCGTTTATCTGCTCTCTAACGATTTCTCCTAAATGATCTTGCATTTGGTGGGTCATCCTTGGTTTATGTTGGGATTTCTGCATAAATGCTTCAATTTTTGCTTCACGCTGTATTCGTTTGAATGTATCGCTTAATGTTTCGATGGAGGGGATTTCCAGTTTGCTTTCTACGAATACTGTCTTACTGTAGGAAATGATTACTACTGTATTATCTAATGCTTCTAAATGCCCGGATAAGAGTACACCTAATTGGGGGCAGGGAGTTCCAGTGGTTAACGTAACGGTACGGTCACCAAAATATGTAACGACTATATTTGTGTGAGGTACTTTACTTCTAACCAATCGGTCGATACAGCGGGGACAAATAACAGGATGGGGCGCGGGCGTACGGTTACAATAAAACAACGGGTGATCGACGGTCGCTTGAACATCGACAATAAAAACACGTTTCAATTTATAATACCAAGGGGGGGCTTCGGTTTAAGTTGCTTTCGGATAGTCGGCCGCTTGCAAATGTATAAAAAGGACAGGGTGAGCGCTGAAGTCAAAACGTAAAACCACAAGAATAAGAATGAACAAATCCCGCTTTGCTTCTTCTTTTATACGGCGATTTTGGCCACTCCCTGGGCGTCGCGGGAGGTCGAGCTTCCGCCAATCGTCGTTTCCTGCTACGCTTCTTATGCTTACTTAGTTACGCCTCTCTAACGCTTTCGTGGTACTGTATGCTTTCTGTGCTTTGCTTGCTTCCTACGGTAGGCTTGGCCACACCTTTGTGCTTCTGTGCATGCTTCCTGTATCGGTTTCTCTGTATACACATGTTTTGTGGGGCTGCCGCTACCGTTACACTTGAGACCACTGTCTGGCGGGGCTTCTATGTATTTTACTGTGTGCGATTACGGTAGCTCTGGAATGTGCAGTTTAGTGTAGGTTCTAGGGGAACAGCTGCCGTTTGTGCAAATTAATTAGGGCATCTTAATTGGGCTACCGGGGTGTGAATGGATCAAAATAAAGTACTTCACGTAATTTTAGAGGAATGTTTGGGTGTGAATCCCAGACACCCTTGAGACGATAAAATGTGAAAATAAAATAATATCTAATAAATGTCTATCACATAGAGTATGATACATATTTACAGTACTGCTTTAGCAGGTACGTTACAGTGCGTTTTTGCATGTTTTCCTGGCCCTACCGAGCACCAGTTGCAGGTAGAGGCGAAATGACAAAAGGCACCCCATAATGTGCATCTACGCCCGAAATTATGAAAAAACCCGAAGGCTCTAGCTCTTACCGGTTTGGCTCTAGGGGGCATGAAATTTGGTGATCAAGTATATTATACATTGATGCTATCGCGCCACCTATGATCACACGTGGATTTACTCTACATAGCCTCAGTTTTTTCCTACCGATATTAGGCAAACAATACAACTACAAATATGCACAATTTTTTCACACACAAAAAAAGAAATTTATGAACTACAACTTACTTCTGAGGCTTGGCACTATGGCCATTTAGCCATGACGAATGAATCTTTATGCAAAGAGTCTTAGGTCTAATTTCTAATTTAACTGTTGATGATGTCTTCGATAAATTGTTTCTCAGTCGAATCGGTTCCTAGTGTTTTAATAGATCATTTCTTAAATAGAACCCTTTTTATACTATATTTAATTTGAAACCCCTTATATTACCTTGTATTTTACGATGCATGCTTTTGAACTTTTTATTGATGTGAGCTTTTGAATGCTTGGAATGTCTTTTATTGGTTTCTTGATTTTATGAATTAAAATAAGTCACATTGATCCTACATAACTTTTTCAAAATCATCAAATTAGCAAAATTTGAGTAGATCCTATGCAACTTCTACACAAATGACTACTTAACTTTGTTACGTTCAAGGCATGCAATACTTGCGTAGGATTAACCCAACAAAAGTCGAGTTGTTTCAACGTAAAAATGTTGAGCCAACTATTTTGACTCAACAAAGTTGCGTTAATCCCACAAATTTTTTTACAGTCAGAGTCAACTATAGCAGAAACTCGTCTGAAGATCATTTTGTTTACTGTTGAAGTCGAATCTTGCTGACGTGACCTACAGGCAATGCAACATTCTTGAGGCTTAAGGCCCATCTATACTTTATTCTCGAAAATCTGTCGCAAGTGATTGCAACGATCAAAATTGAGCGAATCCCTCATTTTCTCTATGCTCAAGAAAGATCTTGATGAGTTCTATCCAGTGAAGTATATTTTGCAAAAAAAATTGCATAGTGTTGCAGAAATCAGCTATTCTGTAAACACGTTCCTTGCGTCAAAGCTGGATTTAAAGGGCATTGTAAATACTTGTTGAGCGTGTTGGTTATCTTTCAATCGGGAATTTCAATATCTACCTTGCGATGTAATATGTACTGAAATTGCTTCAATACTTGAGGAGCAAATCGCTTGCGTATGTTTTTTTAGCGAAAAAAGTATAGATGGGCCTTCAATGTAAGAGTCACAACTTCAAGAGTTAAAACTTTTTGATAGTCAGTTTGACCCCGTAAGGTCGTTTGGCTCTATGGAATAAGATTCACTGCTGAATAGGGTTTTATACATCGATACGGATAAGTTTTTCTCTACTTTCAAGATTAATGCACATCGTGAAAACGCATTTTTTCCGTAAGCTTAATGACATATTCGTTATAAAAAGTAGATTTTTTCGAGGAAATCGACATAACTTAGGAGAATGTCGAGCAAATGTCTGATGTTTCGCACAAGCGCAAAAAAGTCTATCACATAAAATTAATGGTTTGCAAAATGAGAACGAAAAGTCTAAATCGGAACTGAATTTTCAAAGCAGCAAGAACACTCTTTCGTGAATTAATAAGGAGTAAAAATTTATTTTTCAACAAACAGAAAATATCGAGTATAAAACAGGCACGATTCAATCTTTTGTAGTCAACATTTTCAACAACGGAACACAATTTTCCGTCATTTCTAATTTTTTAGATAATTCCATCATATCGTTATCCGCTACCTAACGTTTATGGCCGTCTTCGGCGCTATCGTAGCATTTAAAATTCATACTACTAACGCTTTTTTTGGTAAATTTGTACGTAAAAAATTGGCCAAAATCGTCAATTTCGTCGCCGGAACGTTCAATAGCTGTACGTTTCGTTCATGTTTGGATAAAATAAACTCTTCGGTAATGATCGTCGTACGAGATTTATAAATCGAAGCTTTCGATTTCGAACAAGACATTGCCCAAAGAATGAAATAAAAAAAAATTAAGATTACATGGACGTCGCAAGGAAAAACATTTTTCAAAGAAATTTTAGAAAACTTAAATTAATAAGTACAACTTACTCATAAAAACGACTGTTGTTTCAGTCATAAATGTTGCTACAATATTTCATGATCGAATTCCAATAGCATTTCATTTATACAGGACGTGTATCTCACCACTGGTTGTCATTGCCGTACATAGTAGGAGAACCCGTAGAAAACAATGCCGACATTAGACTCCTTTGAAAGTGTACGTCTTGAAATGAACTCACGTCATCATAGGGCTTCGGGTCAGGCATTCAGTTAGTTCGCCGTAACACCTGTCAGGATCGCCAAAAAAATATTACTGTAATTGATATTTTTCTCAATAAAAATCTCATTTGATCATACGGTTTGGAATTCCGGAATGTAATGAATAAGCATCTTCACAGTTAGGTCTTAAAGGGTTGTTTCTTAATAAATTGCAAAGTTGGTCGATAAAATGATTGCTAGGTCAGCCACAGTATGCAGCGCCAAAAAACAGCGATTATTTGGTCATACGATGTCTTCCTGGCACAAATTCATTCTTTCTTGATTTGAATCACTTTAAATGTGAAAATGACAAATATTGCTCCAACTTTATGACCATACTCGCTTTTTTGAGCAAATATCGTTGTGGTTCCACATCGTGTTTGATCGATATACTGAAAAATCCATGAGCGGATCCGAGAGTGCCAAATGATATTAAGAATCTAAAAATCGCAGAATCGGAACACGATTTTTTGAATGGATAAAATCATTCACTTCTACATACAGCCATCGTAATCACAACGACGACCTGAAGAGAAGAATTACCTCAAGTGACATATATACAAAAAATTCATGAACGACGTAGACCGATGTACCGGTTTCTAGAATTTTACTGATGTCGTGATATGTTTTTCACAAGATTAATCACTTATGCAAAATGATGCGGAAAACGTGTGTGGATGTCGACTTACTTTTGTAAACACCTTTCATACAACGTTTTTTACACGGAGACCAACAGCTGTCAACGCAAATATTGTTGTCCTTGAAAAAAGAAAAAGAAAAGCGAACAAGAGGAGAAAAACGAAACACAAGGAAACAAGAAGAACCCAAAACCAGAGAACTATGAAGTAGGGGAAAACATGAAAAATAGGATAGAAAAAGGTAAAACAAGTGTAGAAATAAGATGAAGTAATAGCGGACAAAAATACAAAGCTGAAAAGGAGGGAAGAAAACGATAAGAAAGAGGTTAAGAAAAAAGCAACACTGTTTAAACTGAGGGATTATCACACTGCAGCAAAATTAGTATCTCATCAAAGTTATATTTAATGGAAAAAATTGGCGTCCAAGAAACATCTGTTTATAATTATACATAAATTTTGCGTTACAAAAAAAATCATGACGTGAACAACAGGTTGGAAAAATAATAATCGTTTGTATCAGCGAAATCGAGTTTTTCCAAAATCCCCGCATCAGCCCATATGGCACGACTTACAGGCGCAGTTCCCGTATAAGTTGCAATACCCGCTGTCGCAGTCTTGATTGCTGCAGTAAACAGCGCAGTCGGCGTCCACTGGAAAAAGTGAATCTTTCAAAAAAGTTAAAATTTTCTTAAAAATTTAATTTAATAAATTGGGAAGAATCCATTATTCTAATCGATTTCTGATCTTTAATCCATTCTGAAATGATTAGTATTGTGAAATTGGTTTCAACAAAAATTTAATTAATTTTCGCAAAGAAAAAACCACAAAATTAAATTGCCTTGGATAAACTTTCGGCGTGAAAGTTTGGCGTAGCTATTCTGACAGGCAATGTAAGTGCGAGGATTCCACGCTCACCACAAAAAACGCAAGAATATCACTTCAATCGCATACAGAAGGTTCGGCTTCAAACCATACATGTAATTGGGGGGGAAGTGCTCTGGGAACCCCCCCCCCCAGAAATCGTCGACCATATGTCTAGCCATTGGGCGACTACCCCCCCCCAGGATTTTCCAATCCTATGGCTAGCCGTGGTAGCCCTAGGGACCCCCATAGTTTTAGTCGTAAAAATACTGAAAAATGTCCTTTTCTCCATGAAAAATGTCTTTGAACAAAAAATGGTCAAAAACGTAAATTTTCTCGGCGCTTCGCGCCACAAGTACATATTTTATCATTTTTTAGGCGAAAATTACTAATTTTTAAACCGTTTTTCGGACATTTTTCATATAAAAAATCGAATTTTTTTCTTTCAGGGACTCCTCCCCCAAAATTTTGGGAATTACTGACGCCCGGCCCCAAAAAAGTGCTTCTACTCCCCCCCACACCTCGGAGCTCCGTTACATGTATGCTTCAAACAATCTGGAAACATTGACAGATACTGTGTACGAACTTAACCGGTCATTCTCAAAAATACGAAATGCCCTATTCACACTATTACCTACATCCCTTCAACATTAATTGATGGACCACCAAGACTGACGTGTTGAAGCAACCTGGTTTCTACTGCCCGGGTTTTTAGTAATAGTTAGGCTGAGTCCGTAACTTGAACCCTGGACATTGCTTCTATGCTCCGCATGCGCTAATAAAGTCATTCAACCAGGCGATGTTGAAGGCACCTCCAATTTGCAACACTGGTTTGTGCGAAATGGCTGCTGCAGCCACCCTCGACTGTGGAGTTTGACGGAGCATTAAGAACTGACACTGTTTATGCAATCTCGGTGTTGCTCGGATTTTCAGTAAAACGGTTCGAATTTTCTAATCACAGAACCAATATAAGATTGTGCTCTCCAAATTTGCGACAAGTCTAAGTTTGGATGGTTGCTGTGACCACACTCAACAGGAAATCACATTCAACTGCAGTGAGTCGAATCCGAATTGCAAATTACCAGTTCTTAGTCAATGCTTGTCCATAACGAAAAAATTAACATTTTTAAACTTCTTACCACACGCAGCTTGCGCGAATGATGGCGAATTGGAGTTGATCATCGGATCCATAACCGTCAGCATCAGAACGGCAACGACGACGAGAACGGCCTTCATGTTTGAAATTACAGTCGAATTGGAATAGGAAACAGTGATAAATAATGGATCGAGTTGGCTACAATATGACATATAATTAGAACATTTTCGATAACACAGTAGAATTTTCAAATTTCGAGTTTGAATGGTCGATTAGAGTTTTATGTTGAAAAATTCATGATTAAACATTGCAATTGCTGATGTCAAAAAACGTGAAATCGCTCAAAACAGTTCGAAAACAGCCGTGTCATATTTTTTTACTTTGTTGAGCCCATCCAGTAACAAAAAATAAAAAGCGCGGACACCGCATATTTGAGGAAAGATATTGGGATCACAAACATGATCTCAGCAAATATATTTTTCCTGGATAAAAGAGTTACCCCGAGCTGTGGGAACCGTGAATCAAAAACCCATACTTGTCAATTTTATACCAAACTAAGTTTAATAGATCAAAAAATGGAAGGCGAGTGAATCGGTTCCAGACTTTCTTTCAGGGAGGGCTGGTCATCGAACATTAGCAATACTAGTAGTAATTGAACACGGGTTTTTTTCGGATGTCATTGTTCAAAAAGCTGAAACACAAATGAAAGAGACAATCTCGATAGTGCAGCACGAAAGTATAATTACATTGGGAAAAAGGCGTACATGCAAAATGTACAAGGAAAAGAGAACAACGTACAGAAAGGGGTCAAACGATAAAGGAAAGCAATTTTGAGATTGCAGAAAAGAGGAGTGAAGTAGAAAAATCCGTTTATACCCAGTCATAAATGGCATGCTGACATTTTGTGTATCATCAAGAGAAAATATCTACGAGAATTTAACTCCTTACGCTGAAAAATCCCCGACTGACAAAAAATACGAGTTGAATACGAAAACTCTGAGAGTGAAAATTCGCATGGCTACATAATAAGGAACCCTTTAGATACATCTGTGCAGGTTTATACCATTTCAAGCTTTATACTTTGTGTATATTCTCAATATCAGCCAAAATATAGCATGGAAGTAATGAATGTCAGCAGCGATTGAGACCTAGAATTTTAGACGCAAAATTTTCACAAAAACCATGATTGCGTACCTACCACAAGTACGCCGACCATCCCAGCAAGTCATCTGTCCCTATAAGTCGACCATGTCAGGAGGTGGACCATTCAGAAAATTTGTGTCAGCTGAATAGTCACTCTTATTGACAGCTTTTAGGGTCATCAAAATAATTTAATTAATTACAACAGTTCCAGGGTCTCGAAAAATAAATACTGTTAACAACAACGTAATTATTGTAAGAATACATGACTACTACCAATGATTTCAGGGTAGAGCTAAAACGCAAATCAAACTTCCTGTGAAATTCGTGCAAAGCAGCAATGCTTTGCATTAAAAATGGGTTGGCCTATTATTTGATATATCTATTCAGCACTGATAATGTTGTTTGGACCCTTTTTTATAAAACTGTTTAGTGTTTGAATATGATGCTGACGTGACATCATTTGAAGAGATAAGATTACAAGAAAAACGATCGATTCAAAAACACAGCTTATGATTGACGTCAGCAAACAACTTTGTTGAGCCCTTCCAGTAACAAAATTAGCAACAAGATCTTGGTAATTAATAATTCAAACTACAACTACATCAGACTAATCCGTATTACGGTATGAACTTTTGTGGTGGCAAGTTTCGTGGGAAATTTTTTCTGAACCGTGGGAACTGACAATTTGTAATTTTTTCGCGGAAAAATTGGCAATTCACAAAATGCTGTCTAAAAATAGCCTCCGTCAATTTTCGGATAAACGGTATTTGACAGTTTCGGGGAACAGGGACTTGAGAAAAAAGAAAATCAATGTTTGATTTAAAACATTCTTTGGAGGAAATGAGACTTGGAGAATTAGGACGTTCGGGGAATAGGGAATGATTCATTATTCTGGGAATTGGGACTTTCGGGAAACAGGGACTTTGAGAATCGGAACGTTCGGGAAAATAGGAAACAATCCATTGTATTGACTCTAATCTCATTTCCAAGAGAGTTATTCGGGTGCATCTCCATTCCCCGAATGTCCCTTTCCCCCACATGTCCCAACTCCTCGAAAGTGCCGTTTCATCCTTAAATCAAACATTAATTTTCCTCCCTCCCCGAAAGTCCGTATTCTCCGAAATTGTCAAATACAATTTCACGGAAAATAAACGAAGGCTATTTTTTGATTGCATTTTATAAATTGCTAAATTTTCCTGGTAAATGGTAAGTTCGTCCGATCCAAAAAAAAATTGTCCCGCGAAATTTTGCACAAAATTCACACCGTAATAGAAATTATACTGAATTCATTTTGAAATGATCGACGCAGCGATCGGAGTTTCGGCAATCGCAACCTTACTAGAAATCAGGAAATCAATTTCCATAATCTTGAAAAGATTGAAAAGAGTGATCATCAAGAACCCTGAGTCATGAAGGAAAAATTTATTGAAAAGAGTCAACGAGTCTTATTTTGAATAAAAGTTTGGTTTCCATCTCACCGCATTGTTAATTTCGAAATGTGTAAATGTCGTCGGAGTTTGAATTATTGTCAAAAAATAAATTACTAAGAAATAGATCTTGTTCTTGACTTCATTATTCGATGGAAGATGTCAAGAGACCCTTATCCCTATGAAGCATCGGAACCCGCAATTACTGAAATGTAAAAGGTGGTCAATCCCAGCTTTTTTATC
>CAWUHX010000475.1:116248-121415 GCA_963922205.1 Romanomermis culicivorax
CAACTTCACTGAGCTAATCGCATATAATGAATCAATGAATTAATTCTGCGAAGTTGGAAAATTTTCCACTAATCTTAAATTATAAATTTTTAAAGGCGAAAAATGAACAATCACATGGTTTGTCAGTGTTTACTGACGACACCCCCACATTTCTATGATTTTGCAGTATGAGCCGCAGAAATCAGGCTTGAGCACTTTTCTACTTCACAGGTTATTAATTTTTTATTAATGTAAAAATTTCAGTTTTGATCTTTTTCCATATTTTGGTATAGATGCTTGCCGACGTCAGACTTTCACTCTATTGGTCACAATATGAAATTCAATTTCACTGTAATTTAGTCACAGGAATTGTGTTTAAATAAATAGTGTATTGCTCCAGTTGGCAAGTTGCCAATCTTGTACTGATCCGTTTTTAGACTTTGGTCCTGAAGTTCAGTTACATGTTTATGCCAATGCTTGCTGAAGTTAAGCACATTACCAGACTTTCACCCTATATATCACAAGTATAAAATTCAAAATTATTTCAACATAATCACAAGGGCATAATTCCAGATAGTAAACGGTGCTTGGACGTTAATTATAGGTATTGTGTTCTATGCATTGTTCTAATCATAAGGATGCTAACTTTTCACTGATGTGAAAATTTGAATGTTGACGTTTCATAGGAAAATATTATGAAATTTTGATAAAAAATCAAACCTTGGCAGTAAAATTTTACAGATTTGGACGTCAGAACGTCGGATCACATAATCATGATTATGATTTCATGCGCAGTTTATGACTTTCTTTCAAAAATATCCTACATTGGCTCGAGATCTCCACTTTTAGGATTAGTAGTATAAGTGGAAATAACAATTTTTGATACCTCGTGAAAAGAATGTCAATAAAATGAGATCTGAATAACAAACATTCTGCTAGCATGCATTTCAACCCTTGTTTAATTAGCATGTCCAGAACTTTATTTTTGACTATCTAGTCGGAGATGTGAAATGGTATGCCCAATATGTACTCTGATGAATAGGGAGTGCCAAATAGCCTATAGAAATAAGTGGGAAAAATACTAAATAACATCAACATAATATTATATGCTGTCAAATTTTCAAGCTGTTATGGCTATACTCGTCAAAAAAAGAAAAAGTGAATCTTCATTCTGAGCTGTGGCGCACCCAGATTTTTCTTCAACAACAACGAATTTTTTTCTTCGAAAACTTATTGACCCATGTTTCATATTCCGTATATATCATATGTAGATTCTTATTTTCAGAGAAGTCTCTTGAGGGAGTCGTTGCAATGCTAGTATCTACACTGTATACATACAAAATGCTATTAACATTGATAAAGTTGTTCTACTATTTTGCTCCTATCTACATAACCAATTTTCCGGATTTTTGGAGCTATTTTTCCGGATTTTTGGCCGCCTCTGTTGATCATCATACACACAAATTTGGTGTTAGTTGCTGTGCAAAGCATGTACAAGAAAAACTCGTTAATTTGTATACCATTCTTGTAAGCTTAAGTGTCACATGATTATTTAGCTGTCACAAGATATCATACTCTGTAGCTTTTCCGTGGTTGTTGACTTCATGATTGGTTACAAGGGATCATATAGATTTTTATCATAAACATCTTAAAAACTTACTGCTTTATTATAGTGCCTGTCTTTTGTAGATTATGTACTTATTTTGTGATTTTAGCAAATCTTTCAGATTTAGCGTCCTGATTCAAATTAAACGCAAGTATCTTCAACTACAGTAAATCGTGCATGGAATTAAATACTTTATTGCAGGTGTAAATTTTTGCCAAATACTGCCTCAAAAAATGTGCCAGAAATGATCTCATTTAATTTAACGATCAACGGCTAATTTATTCAAATGACTGAAAAAAGAACTAATGATGAAGCGTTGTTGAAACAACCCGATCTTTTCTATGATATTGCGTTAACATCTACGGGACGACCAACAACAGAATCCCAACGATCGCCGACGGAACCTTTGCCGTCGGTCCTTCGTCAAACGAGCATGTCACGGAAGGAAAGTAGGGAATCATCAATGCCGAAAATGCCCAATATCCAGGAATACATCGGCCGGTGGTAGTTCGACGTCCTCCGCACTGCGAAAGTTAAGTGAAAATCAAAGCGCTGGTAGTGGTGGCGGCGGCGGTGTTGGTAGCGTGACTTTCGACGAAAGCACCCTGAAAAAGAAACCGAATTTTCATAAAATGAGCTCCCAATCGTCAGTGAATGGGCCGTCGAGGAAGCGATTCTCTGGTGAGAGGCGGTTCTTTGCGTAAGTGGCCATTCGTGACCTCTTCTTCTCCGTGTATATGTAACTCAGCTATGCTTAAGGACACCGTAAAGTAAGCCCTATCCATAGTCGGACGTTAAGCCGTTTATCCAGCTTTGTTTATCCTCGTCCGTACACTAACGCGCAAGCGGGGGGAAAATATAATCCACGTTCGGGAGGAATTGCCGGAAATTCTCGATGAAGGTTCCGACACTGACACCGATGACAACGACGAAGGCGCTCCTCCAGCTGGTGATCACACCACCGCAGACGAGGACATCGATTCAAGCAGCGCCGACGCTCCCGAGTTTTATACAATAGCACTGCCACCTGGAGCCGTACTTTTGGGAAATACAGAAAGTGGGGATCTGGATCGGGATCAATACTCGCCATCGCCACCAGTTTCACCGTCATTGCGTGAAAGTTATTCACGTAAATCGTCCGCATTCCGTAGTAACCGCGAAATCCGTACTATTTTGATGGATTTTTGCACAAGGACCTCATCTCATGGTAGGTAGAAATACCTTCACTGACCTACGTCGCCACTTCTCGAATCTAGTTTGGTCCAATTTGACCTGGTCCAGTCGAGTCCAGCCCAGTCCAGGCCAGTCCAATGCAGTCCAGTCCAGTCCAGTCCAGTCCAGTCCAGTCCAGTCCAGTCCAGTCCAGTCCAGTCCAGTCCAGTCCAGTCCAGTCCAGTCCAGTCCAGTCCAGTCCAGTCCAGTCCAGTCCAGTCCAGTCCCAGTCCAGTCCAGTCCAGTCCAGTCCAGTCCAGTCCAGTCCAGTCCAGTCCAGTCCAGTCCAGTCCAGTCCAGTCCAGTCAGTCCAGTCCAGTCCAGTCCAGTCCAGTCCAGTCCAGTCCAGTCCAGTCCAGTCCAGTCCAGTCCAGTCCCAGTCCAGTCCAGTCCAGTCCAGTCCAGTCCAGTCCAGTCCAGTACAGTCCAGTACAGTCCAGTACAGTCCAGCCCAGTCCAGTCCAGTCCAGTCCAGTCCAGTCCAGTCCAGTCCAATCCAGTCTAGTCCAGTCCAGTCCAGTCCAGTCCAGTCCAGTCCAGTCTAGTCCAGTACAGTCCAGTCCAGTCCAGTCCAGTCCAGTCCAATCCAGTCGAGTCCAGTCCTGTCCAATCTGGTGCAGGTCAGTCCAGTCCAGTCCAGTTCAGTCAAATCCAGTCTAGACCAGACATGCATGGCAAAAATATTTCAGAAGGTTGGGTCCTCGGACTTTTTATCAAGGCGGATGCGGGTGAGTGAGCAAAAAAATAGCTCCAGGAGCATGTTTTTCATACCAAATAAATCAAAAAAGTTCAGGGAGTGTTTGGCGAATTTTTTCGAGCCAGAGGTTTTCCAGGGTCTCAGGTAGGAGGGATACCCCCTACTCCCTATGTGCATTTATGGTCTAGTCCGGTTCATCCAGTCTAGTCCACTTCACTGCTGTTCAGGTCAAGCGTGTCTGCAGACGAATTTAGCTTGTTCGAGATGGTGCGTGAGTTTCTAAAAGATTATTAACACAGATTTTTACCGTCAGACAGGCTGAGTTAAAACTTGATTGAGCGAAAACTGTGTTGCGAAAACTGAAACTTTTTTTGGACCGAGTTAAAACCGCCTACTGGGTTTGACGATAAGCCATTTTTGAGAAATTCCCAAATGAATTTGCATATATTACTTTATCATTTCCTGTTTTTTCCGCAGGTATTCCTCATATTGGTGCCAGCAGATCCAAACTAGGACGGTTGTTTTGGACCATAGTTTTCATCTGTTGTACCATAGCTTTCGTCCTGCATACGTATCATACGGTCTCATTGTATATCGAATATAGTACCATAATCCAGATGAAGGTGATCTTGATATGTGTGTTGTGATTTCATGTCAAAATCTATCATTATTCACACAGCTCGAATTCGGTGCCGCACCATTCCCCTGCTGTAACAATATGCAATCTCAACCCATACAAATTTGGTTTGATTAAAAATGTATCCGAAGTTCGCGATAGGGTATGCGAAATTTTCGAAAGCAGCTTTAGAATCAAGTACATAATAGGAACTGATTTGTCTAGAAAATATTCAAATTGGACGAGAAACTCTACCCACCCACAAATGAAAGCAAAAGGACCAAACGCCAAGTGATCTACGAACCGTGGTTGGCCCCGCTGCAGATGCCAACGACCCAGGGTCAAAGAGTGTGTGCCCAACGACCAGCGATTGGGAGTCGGATTTCGCGACGTGTCTTTGCTACTACGACGTTAACACAGGCAATATTTGGCCCTGTTACGATGTCACAGTCTGGACTGAACATAGGTAAATGCGATTCACTCTCGGTCATTGATGCCCTATAAAAGATTCGAATGCACCGCAAAAGACTGCGGACATGCAATACCCTCTGAATCGATAGAATTGATTTTGCATATCCAAGTCACAAGAATATCTTGAGAATTTCACAAGGCAATGCTGATTGACAACAGACAACGCAGGGCTGTGCATTCGATAGTTGATCAGCTGCCTCCATGGTGTGTACGGAACGTCACAGAACTGATGCAAAAAAGGTACTCTCCGTGCTAGTCCCCATAGGTCTTTACCTTTGTTAGACTGCTGCATTCACGACTGGAAAGGCAGGGTCGTGCTGTGAACGGTTTAGAAGCCTGAAGATAATGAAGAAATCCTTGCATGATTCAAAATGTGGTATCAGTGTTAGTATGTTCGAGTTCAGTTGTGAGAATGGGCATAATACTAGCAGGCCGGAGAAACACAATGTACCACTACTATGAACACTGGATAATTTTCGGGCACTCTCTGACTTCCTATACCTTCCGTTGCGAAATTTGGGTCTATTACCAAGTGAGCTATTCTCAAATGGGCGAATTTCCAATTGAACTATTACCATTTTGGTGA